>APFE030523206.1:28312-58073 GCA_000404065.3 Pinus taeda | reverse complement strand
GTTTCTCTGCTACTGTCATCTTTGATTTATCATAACTGGTCTC
The DNA here is from genome assembly GCA_000404065.3 of Pinus taeda. Taxonomy (NCBI): domain Eukaryota; kingdom Viridiplantae; phylum Streptophyta; class Pinopsida; order Pinales; family Pinaceae; genus Pinus; species Pinus taeda. The sequence continues at coordinate 58,030 of APFE030523206.1, read as the reverse complement.
CAGCTTGGCCAATCTCTCCTTGGCATCATTTATTTCAGTTACCTGAGTCTCAAGCTCTTTAACAGCTTTCATCAACTCCTCCATGCCCATGCTGGATTCTGCTGCTGCTGTTGCTTCTGCTGTTGCTCCTGTTGCTGATGTAGCTGTGGTAGGTGCTGGAATAGCAGGAGGGGCTACTGCTGCTTGTGTGGGAGGGGCAGGTCCAAGATTTGTTGATGTTTGAGGGGGTTGGGAGGCTAACTCCCCTTGCTTGTCCTGCAGTGCTTCCTCTAATTCTGCCTCCATTTTTAATATTCTTTGGTTCATTACTAGAAGCAGCTCCATAGCATCATCTACTTGCTTTTCTTGTGCAAGTTCTGTTGTTTGAGGGTGAATGGTAGGAGGCAATTTTGCCTGCCTTCTTAGTGCAACAATGTCATCCTCTTTCCTTCATAAGGGCTCTAACACCCTTTGGATCCTTTGGGTCATGTCCCAAATCAATTATTATGTCCTCCAGAGTCTTTATTCTATTGTCCTTTGCAGAGGAAGAAAACCTTTCAAAATCAAGCTGTCTGTTTGTGTTCTTCAAGGCTTCCTTTAGCTGATGGGCCAGCATTGCCCTGTCAGCAAGTGTTGCATACACCATTTCCCCAGTCTGTTTGTGCAGCTCCATCTGATCCATGGGGTGTATGTCTTTGGAAAAGACCTCCAGGTTTGTTCTGTAGTAATCTGCTAGGGTCTTGGGATGTGGGACTTTAGGCTTCAGATGGGTGAAGATGATTTTTTCTTCCTTCAGATCATAGGCAGCCATCAATCTTTGTTTTTTGGCTGGAGTTGTCTTCAAGAATTGCTCATAGAGCTGCACTCTCACCAATTCATTTTGTGCCTTGATATCTATGAATCCTTCTTTGACTGCAGCTGGTTTCTTGCCCTGTTGTCTTGAGGAGGATACCTCTGTGGTATGTTGCTGGGCCTGTTCTAGCTGAAATGAGCTAGTGGCAGTCTGCTGGCTTGTTTGTCTTTCTCTACTGTGGCTTTCTGCCCGTTCTTCACTGATATCTCCTTCTTCTATTTCAAGGTCAATCCTCGGCCTCTTGGCCTCTAGTTGTTGTGATGACCCTGTTGGAGGTGTGACCTCCTCTCTGTCTCTCTTTTTTCCTCCCTCATCATTAAGAGGAGTCTGCAAAACTGGGATTTGGGTTTGTTCAGTTTGCTCTGGAGGGGCTTGCCCTGATTGTTGATCCTTTGATGTGCTGGGCTGCCCTGTCTCTACCTGTTGTTGTTCATCCATCTTTTCTTTTCCCTTTGCTGTAGTTGTTGTTGCTGGAGCTTGTTGGGTGTCCTGTACAGCTGGAGTAGTAGAAGTGCCTTCTCCTACTTGGACTGGTTGTTTGAAGAAGACTCGTTGACAAGAATCCAAGTCAAGAGTTTTTTCCAAGTCTTTTACAGTCTGCTCCATTTTTTCTTCCCGAGTCAATTCCTCTACTATTGATTCAGGTACCCATTCATCTTGGTTGGAAAAGTGTTTGTATTTGTGGGTATGGCAATGCTATAGGCTAGCAGCCTATACTTGACCCTCCTAGCACTGATTGAAACCTTCCAGGGTCATAAGGGACCACCAGAAGCTTCTTTTGAGTTTGATTTTTTTGCCCTAGTATTTGATGAGCTTCTTGCCAACCATCTTTCTTGTTCATGACAATTGGCCTAGGTGTCTCTGAACTTTAGGTTGGCTTTCTTCTTGGCACTGTGGAAGTGTGTTAGATCAGAGTTTATAAGTTGTCTGTAGTATTCCAGGGCAAATAACCCCATAGGCACATATTTTGGGAGCCTGTAGGGACAGAGCTCACAACCATAGATTCTGATGATTGTGTGATTTTGGTACAAGTACCAATCACATATCTTGTAACTCCTGGATAGTTGCAAGATTTTCTGCATATCCTTGGACCATCTGATAGGAGGGGTCCTCTTTAACAGGCATGTGACTGGATACACAAACTGGTCAATAAATTCACAGTATGAGTAGGGAGAATTCTGGACTTGGTGGAAGACTGAAGACCAGAAGATGACAGACCTCCTTTCTCCCTGTGAATCTAGCTTCTTGATTGGGCACTGGAAGCAATATGTTTGATAGTACAAGAATATGTGATAGATGTATGAGGAATACTTAAATATTGCCTCCCTCTTCAGTCTTAACAATTGATCATGTATCTTATTGGCAATATATTTGGCATAATTGTACTTCATAGCAAGGGGCTTCACAAGGCTACATGCAGACAACATGACCAGCACAGTTAGATCAACATGCTCATTTTTAGTGAACCCCAGCACAGAGGTTAGCATATCTACCAGCAGCTTGCCAACCTCATTGAAATCTGCATAAGAAAAAGGAGGTGGCCCAGAAGGTTGGCAGTCTGCCTTCATGAATTTCCTGGCTATTGCAGGAATGTCTATGCTAGAGAGCTTAGAGCCCTCATCTAGCAAGTAGTTAATGGAGAAGGGGTATAGCAGCTGGGTCTGCTTGTAGTTCAGCATTTGGTTGATGGAATCTGGTGTTATATAAAAGAGGATGCTCCCAGATAGAGACTTTACAGCTCTGAGTTTCTGGTCATAGTTTTCTGCACAGAGGTGGATGACTTCAGGGAAAATGTTCACAAAAGGCAGGAAGTAGGTGGGCAGATTGGATTCCCAGATGCCATATAGGTCACTGTTGTCCAAGTGACTGTTTCTTAGCTGGCAATAAGTTTGTAAGTGATTCCTCTCTGCCACAAAGTCTGTAATGAGGACATCATTGTCCACCAGTGGCATAGCTTCCAGTTCTTTGCTAGGTGGATTCACAGGAGCTACATCCAGAGCAGCTGGAGTGGCCATTGTCTGGTTTTTAGCTGGATGTTTTACTGGTTTTCAGCTTGATACAATGCTGAGGAATGCTTGCTAATCTCTGTTTTGCAGTGAGCAGCTTGGCAGTGTAAGGAGGCTTTTACAGGCTTAATGAACTGTGGGGCACTCTGTTTTGAAGAACCAAAGTGTGTTGAGCTAATTAGCTGGTTACTTGCAGGGAATTTCTATTAGCAGGGGTGAGGGAACTGCTAAATTAGTTTTCTAGCCGGTAGCTCGGCTCCTTCAATTGCTTTTGTGGTGACGTTTACAGAGGGGCACGGGTTTCTTCAAGATTTTTTGTCGCGCAGGGGTTTCACTGGCTTCTTAAGAAAATTTCAGTGGCCAATTTATCAATGGGGAGATTTTAACAAAGTTTTTATGCAGGAAATTAGGATAGCAAAGGAGAACAGTGCGTAAAGAGGACGCTTGCGGAAAATACCTGGTTTTTATGGCGTAGGAGGCGTTTGAACCGGATGAATTGCAGGTGCTTGGGTTGATAATGGAGGCGGCAGCAACTTTGGCAGGTTAATTTGGCGTTTTGACCGTTGCACGTCGATTTCTCATGCAGAGGAGCTCCGGAAACTATGCACAACAATGACCAATAACGGCTAATTCTCGTCTTTTTATGCATTTTTGGCATATTGGCACCTTTTTGGTGATGTCATCATGGGCCCGGGTACGGATGGGTGACATGGCAGCTGACGTGGGTGCCCAGGTGGTAGTGACACGGTGGCAGGGTGGACAGGGTGACGGGTGACATGGATGCGACGTGGAGGCATGGTGGACAGGGTGACGGGTGACATGGATGCGACGTGGAGGCATGGTGGCGGCAAGGATGGGTGACGTCACGCTGACGAAGGTGTGACGTCAGCGCGGGGAGGAGGTGGTAAGTGGTTTCCCCGGAAGGGCTGAGGGTGGTAAGTGGTATCGAGGGGGGGGGCAGCGAACACTGCGAGAGGCCGACACGTGGCGGGGGTACGGCGGCAATACCGCCCATCCCCCGGATGCAAAAGGTGGGGCGGTTCTCCTATGAGAATGACCGCCCACCGTTAGATGGGCGGGGTCAACGATCGTGCGGTGGGTGGCGATCATGACGTGACGGTGCATTAGGTAAGGGGGACCCACCCCAATATTTAAAATAGGTTTAATTAAATCGGGCACGGGGGGGTAGAAAACTTTAGGATATGGGTTTTAAGGTTTAGGCGCATATTTTATTAAAATGTTTTTATTTAAAAACTTTATAATAAAAATGCAATTCGGGCGGAAAAAGGGTACATGGGTTAATGAGGGTGGGGTTTTAGATTTTTTGGGTTTTAACCATAGTTTCTTGAAAGAAGCCATAGTTTATGGACAAAGGGGTTAATACCAACCCCAGATAGGTAATATTTCCCCAAGGAAGGGTTATATAGCTATAATGCTAGGGGGAGGGTTTTTTATAGATATTTTTTGGGAAAGTTTTCACAGATTCTAATAGAATTAGGGAAAGGGGGGAGTTAGGGAGCTAAATAGTACATTAGTGGTTAATATGGCTTTGTGAGGTGAATGAAGGGGTAAAGCTAAGTTCTAAGAGGTAAAACTTAACTTAGGATTTTGAGGATAAATGAAATGATGAGAAAGATTTTTTTACACAAAAAACGTGGCTTCTTTTCATGTTTGAACTTCATGGTTTGACCCAGTAGTTTGTCATGAAGTGAAGTGGAACTGGACACTTGAGCAGATCTCATGGCCCTTGGGGGTGTTAGTAAATGATGTTTGGGGGAAAATGGGGAAATTAGACATGCTTCCAGTGCTTGTCCTCCACTCTCTGCTTTTGATGCCAATACCCTGAGTGGCATGAGTTTTTGCACTTAGTAAACCAATTGGTGATGGCCCTCCATTTCTGCAACCTTGCACTACTTACCCATCCTAGTAATCCTAACATTTTTTTTTTGTCATTTAAAGTGGGTGCACTTGAATTAGCAGACCTTCATTGTCCTCTTTTCTTTTGACTACCCTCCTATCTAAAACCTACCCTTATTTCTTCCAAGGCCCCAGATTAAGCAGTTGGGCACCTTTATTTCTCTACCTAGCTAGTCATCTGCCAAGCTTGAGCTGTTTGGTCAAGGAACATTCTCTATTCTGCAACAAGCAATTTAACCATGGCATGGTCCAGTTTAGATTGTTGGGCCATCCATCAAGTGTGATTAGCAGCAGTACTTGGATAACATGACACTGCCAAATGAGCTTAGTAGTGGCATTTTGACTGGCCACTTTCCTGGTCTTTAGTTTGGGGTTCATTTTCACTTTTCTCTTGACCACTTGATTTTCTTGCCCTTTGATTATTCTTTTAGAGCATACCCTCTTTTCATTTTTTAATAAATTTTTTTTTTTTTTTTGTAGTTTGTACACAAAATATGGAATCTTTGCAGCCTGCAACGATGAACATATTTGGCCCTTCCACTGCCAATCATGAAACATGAAACCTATTGGTATAGGAACCTAACAGATCTGACGGTAGAAGTTATGTTCAATTTAGGGTTTGTTGCCCTAGAAGGAAACCCCTCGCTATATATGAGGGAATTGTATTGTGTCTATGTATATGTGAAGATCTGTATTCTGAGTGAGGAAGAGAGAGGAGATTGAGAACGAAGAGGGAGTTACAGTGGATCTGCTATAGGTTGTATCTTTGCAGTTTGTTGGATAATATAAAAAGAAGGACTGGCTGTTTCTCCGTGGACGTAGCCCAAACTGGGTGAACCACGTATATCTGTGTCTCTCTCGTTTTATGCATTTTTTGTGTTTATATTTATGCAATAAATTATGTGTTCCATTGCTCTATAATATATAATTTTCTAACAACATTATGCTCCATATACCTCTTGGACAATACCTGGATTTGGTTGCATTTTCCCTTCTACGGAAGCCACATGTGGGACTAGTCTGTAGCAAAATATCTGTCTAGCTTGTTGGACTAGTCTCTGCTGAGTAGTAGACCGTATGCTTTCGGTATGTCCACAACAACTATGTTGATGAATTGGTGGACTCAACGATCTTGAGATAGTCGTATGATCACGTCACGTAGTGCACCAATGGTTGGTACTAATGTTCAATCAAGCTGGATGATTCTCGTGGATGTCTTGCCCCATTGTGCATTGATATTTTTCACAGTGGAGAGCGGCATGATGTTGGTTGTCTCGTTGGAATCAACCAAGCAGTTGTGAACATTGTAGTTAAATATTTCAAATGATAGCAGGAGTGGAGGGAAACATGAGTTTTATTCTTCCATCTGGAGTGTGTTGAGCACAGTAGAAAGTGATCCAGGAGGTGTGCTTGCTCCCTTGGTGGTAGAGGTTGCGATGTTTGTTGCTACCTGTCCCAATGCGTGCAACGGGATGTCTCGTTGACTCTGGATCTTAGCTAACTCAAACAAACTTATGTTCACTCAAGTTTTCTTCATGTCATCTACAATGTTGTATTCCAGAGGTGGTATACTCACTGATGTGTCTAGTTTAGAACAAATGTTCGTGTTGTCCAGTGGAGTGTTTTGTAGCTTGCTTCTCATGGATGTACTATTATCCACTGCTATCTTCTTGGACTTGTTTTGTGTTTTCTGGTTTGGGGCGACTTGTGGATCATCCTTCCTCATTAATAATCTCATCTTTTCTTGTGCTTCCCCAAGTGTAAGGGGATCCCCTTTACTCATGAGATTGTAACAATTATTTTTCTTTCGGGGCTGCTTCTTGGTGTTCATCTTCAACATTACTTGGAAGCACTAATACGTGTTCATCACATGTCCAGAACTTGATGTTTCATCAGGTGCACCCTCTTTGTCATTATTAGTGTCTTCTGATTGCTCCTTCATACTATTTTACACATTGAAAGTATGACTACATACAAAGTTCATGACTCACTTCCAGTTCGAACAAGAGTTCTTAGGGTGATGTTCTTCATGGAGTGAACAAAACTTAGGATCTGCGCACTGTTTGACTTGGAACACAGAGCCCTACATAGTTTTTTGAGTGTAATGGTTGCTGCCTGATGAGCTGCTTCCTTGTCTCTATCTGGGTGGATGGTTGCTTGTACATGTGTCTATTTCCATTGTTTGAGCTCAGACACTTCTGTGGTCAAGTTCTTGACGAGGCGAGTGAGGGTTTCACTATCAATTTCTTCCTTGTCTCTACCTTGCTAGCCATCGCTTGGGATTTCTTGCTCACATATTTGGAGTCCTTTTGTGATTTTTCATATTTGATGACTCGAATTGTGTATAGGTATTTCTCAATAGCAATAGCCTCTTCGCAGTTTCCCAATAGAGTTGGCTTCACAGCTCACTTGACGAACTGCACAATGTTGGTCGACAGTGATGATGTGTAGTAATCAAGAGTGATGGAGTCATGTAGTTTAGTGTCTGCTGCAAATTTGTTCAATATGCGTGTAAACCTCTAATTGAAGTCTTTTACTTTATCTTTTCCCTCCATCTTCAGTCTTCCCAATTCTATGAGTAACATTGCTCGGGTCTTGTCATCAACAAACTTTTCAAGGAACATGCGTTTGAATGCACCCTAGTTCTATATGGAGTTCGGTGGAAGGCTGTGATACCATGCAGCTGCACGACTGTCCAAGGCACATGGAAACAATCTACATGCTACGTCATCATACCATTCCTCAAGGGTATGCAACTGCAGGTAGAAGTTGTCCAAGTGATCTTCTGCCTTCACCATGTTGTCAGGGTTCAAATTGATGTTCATTCTCTCTGCTCAGTTTGACATCTTGTGCAAGACACTCGGGAGAGCCAATGGTCCCTAAGTCATCTATTCCAGATTTGGGTCAGCCATATCTTCTTCTTTTTTTTCCTCCTCCTCTCTTTCAGAGTCTGACGGTTCTGACTCTAAGTCCACTGGTTCATCTTTACCTTCGCCTCCTTTGTTGCCTTCCCCTCTTCCTCCTATATTAGAGTCTGATCCCAAGATCAAAAGGGTGTATCATCCGCCTTTCTGGAAGACGGAGGTTCCTCTCTATGTTCAATAGCTTATGCCATACCTTCAAGTGTGGCAAGGGCTGCTTCATCCACTAATGACACAATAACTCTTGTTGGAGTGGCTTTTGGCTTCCTTGATGCATATGGAAGGTTGTATTCCTGGGATCAATTCGACTTCTTTTTTAAACTGGAGAGTGATGGGACAGACGGAGCGAAGTTGATGATATGGAATTTCATGTTTAGTCCTAGGAGGTGAGGAGTAACCAACTGTAGATTCGCACATAGGTGAGAGGGAGTACGAGTTAGTACCTTGACTAGATGGTTGATGAATTAGTGTGAGAGGATGTTCAGCCATATACAACTGGTTGCCCTCCTTCTAGCACCAGAAATGTTGATGGTGCTGGACCAGGCAACATTCAAGGGATCACCCTGGTATGAAGTCCCAACTAGACCTCACATCGTTTTATGTGGGAGTCCCATCTGGTATGATGGTTCGGTTTCCATTATCTTAAATATTTGCCTCAACTCTTGCTTGTCAGCATAGTAGAGTGGTCTTCTTTGTCTTCGAGAAGTGAGGTTGACGTGCCTGGTGATTTCTATTGTTACTTGTGTCAATGGTTCTTTCACTATAGAGGGAGAGGGTGCCAGTGAGTCCCAAGTTGGTTGGGAGGAAGCCCTAACTCTATTAGGAACACACAAGATAACAAGACATGCACAGCTTCAAGAAGAACAGTTCACACAGTTGTGACAATGACAACACAAAAGGAAGGATAACACATACAACACTCAGCGGATGAGTCCGCACGAGTGCAACAGTTGTTATAGAAAGTTTTATGTGAAATGTTTGTCTGATGTCTGGGGTGGTAGATGCCATGGGAAGGACAACATTAACAACATATACAACACATTTTCACTAATAGATTATGTATTACAACAAGTGAATGAGTTCAAGTGTCAAACATAGATTAAAGCAGCACGCATTACAAGTGTTCAAGATTAGTCTTACAATAGTTACAATACATGTGTGAAAATGTGCTAGCTTGTTAGTAGGCTTTTGAATTAAGAGAAAGTTCCAAGACACATCGTTACACCATACATCACTAACCCCATTGGCGAGTGTTGAGGGATTTTCTCCCCTAGGGATTTTGGGTGGAAACCCTAGCAGACTGAAAGTTGTCTAAACAGAGAAACACACATTCACACAGCCATTATGCTATGATAAGAAAATTCTATAGTAAGAGGGGCGTACCTCAGGTCCTACATTCAAGAAGTTCCTCAAGGGTCCAAACCATTCTTCAAGTCCCTTTCGCTCCTTTGTCCTGCAAAACAACCAATTCCAAAGAATACAGTAGTATATGGACAAAGACTTATAAAGAAATCATCTTCATGTTATAAAGGAAGGTAGTTAGTTATGAATTTTAAACAACCATTCACATATGAATTCAAACATGAACATAATAAACATAAAGAAGAAGCATATCAGGAACCAAGACATGTTTCTTTATTATAGACAAATAGAATGTACAAAAGGAGTAATATCACCTGAGTAACCTTTCGCAGGCTCCAAGTAAAGCTTCCTTCCATATCCGTCCAGCCTCAAGCCTTTAGCATATCTCCTTCCAAGACTCACTCCATGATGCCATAACTAGTGGATGAACATCAACACACAAGGAAACAAGAGTTTCCTGTACAAATGGGGGAAGTGCAGAAGGCACAAGGGTCTTCAGACCTGGTCAATGGAAAAAATTCAGTATAATAACCTTTCTCTCTCTTCTCTCCTCCCTTAGGCCCTCCCCTTTGATGTCTTTTTATACCACTCCCAAAGTAGTTTTTTAGTTAGGAGTTGGTTGGGAACAGTTGGGCCACGGGCACTAATAGGTGATCAACAGGTAAAACCTGCAATCTCCGCTCGAAAATAAGGAGTTTTATATTTTTTAAGTGTTTTAATACATATACGCGGGTTGGGTATATTCATACTTGCGTATACACGCGTTTAACTCAGGGCAATGTCGCGTACAAGGAATTAAACACTGTTTTTTAAATTTGGGACTAGGTCTGGAAGGAGGGGTTACCCTAGGCCATGAGTATAGCATCGAAAACCATAATAGTGAGATTTGGAGCTATAACAGATGCCCCCTAGTATATGAGGTCAGAAGGGGTACATGATGGTTGAAATATATTAAGCAAGTACTTGGAAAGGAAATCTGCCAAAAACCGAGGAGTACTTCACTAGAATTCAGCCTGCCAAGCCACAAAAGGAGATCAGAAAGAAACATCGTCTGAGGCGGGCATACCCATGCTGAGAGAAAGCAAAGCATGTCCGCATATCAAGTACAAGCGGATCCACTAGGTATACAAGTATAAATGACTGGAAAATACATAATGGATCATCTGATCATGATTAAACAAGTACATGTTTGAATATCACATATAAAACTGTCAATGATGCTGAGAAATACAACGAATCACTGATATCAAAGGCTGATCCCAAAAGGTACCAACTGAACATGATGGAAAAGGATGGTACTACACTGCAAACTCAGGTGCCAGCATATAGAATGTCGCCATAACTGAGTGCAACATATAAGGTGGAGTGATATCAACTGGCAGCAACAGGAGCAACTGTCAAGTGAACCAATGAATGTTGATACAACCTGAGGTCTTCACTGACCACCGTGGTACATTTCTACACCATGGGAATAAATGATCTGAGGTCGACCATGTGAGAAATCGTTTGATTACCAGTCATTGATGTATACCGTTAACAAACACGAGACTACTCACCAATAATGATAATGAGCATCAAGGTACCCAGTACAAACCAACAAGTGTGAATAAATGAGCTGGAGTCGAACACATGTAAGAATATATCGATAAGGAGACAATGGTGGTTTCCCACTGTCGATAGCGAAGGATTTTCCAGTAATGACTTCAAACCCCAAGGTACTGCCAAATGGACTCTAGATCTTTGCCCCAGAGCAATGAGTCAGAGTCGATAGGGAAAGATCCGCTACAAGGAAGGCATTAAGGCATCCTTCATCAATCTAGTGCGAGTGTAACTCGTAGGCCAATAATGTCGAAGGAATCAGACGAAAGAGATGTAGTAACCCAACCGAAGTACGTTTTCGGCGTACACAAGATGTGGCTAGTGCATGGCAGAAACCCTCTGAACCAACCAATAATGAAAGATGACACAGAGGCGAGGTATCCACCAATAGGGTCAAATGGAAACCAAGGTACTGCACGAATCCCAATGTGTGATAATGTAAGCTAACATCGAAGGGAAACCACTCAGTCAAAGACCCATGATACTGATCGATGCTAAGCACAAGGTAACCTATCAATAATGAAAATAGGGCCAGGGTGCAGCTCTAGGCATGTCATTAGGGAAAGATCCGCTAGAAGGAAGGCATTAAGGCATCCTTCATCAATCTAGTGTGAGTGTAACTCGTAGGCCAGTAATGTCGAAGGAATCAGACGAAAGAGATGTAGTAACCCAACCGAAGTACATTTTCGGCATACACAAGATGTGGCTAGTGCATGGCAGAAACCCTCTGAACCAACCAATAATGAAAGATGACACAGAGGCGAGGTATCCACCAATAGGGTCAAATGGAAACCAAGGTACTGCACGAATCCCAATGTGTGATAATGTAAGCTAACATCGAAGGGAAACCACTCAGTCAAAGACCCATGATACTGATTGATGCTAAGCACAAGGTAACCTATCAATAATGAAAATAGGGCTAGGGTGCAGCTCTAAGCACAAGGTAACCTATCAATAGTGAAAATAGGGCCAGGGTGCAACTCTAGGCCAGTCGATCTCATAAGAGATTGCCTCGGATATTAAATTAAAAATAGCGGTATACTCAGCCATATTATTCGAAGTAGGACCAATGCATACACCTCTTGATACCATCAATTGACCAGTTGGATAATAGAGTACCCAAGCTGTAGAAGCGAGATTCCGAGTGTGCCGACTAGCACCATCGGCGAACCCAAAATAGACCAAGTCATCCATCAACACCTGCAACAGCAGACCAAAAAGTGTTGACATCACAAAACTCTCGATGATATATGTACAAATATAGATAATATACAAAGAAGCCATTGCCTAACCACTACTTAAGAAAAGTAATTCTTTAGGTATACCCGTTTCAGGGCTCTGCCAGCTTGTTTCCCTCAAAATCGATTAACTCATACGACCCTTTTTCTAAAACTCGTTTAATAATGAAAAGACCGTACCACATAGGCTTAAACTTGCCTACCCCCAAGGCATCTTTATCTTGGTCATAGACCAAGACAAGGTTGCCTTCAGAAAACACTCAAGGACGGACATATTTATCATACTGCATTTTGACCCTTTTCTTATGAGCCTCATTCATCGTGGCGGCATCTCGACGCTGCTCATCGAGATGTTCCAAGTGAAGGAGGTGCTCTTCAAGACTCGAAGTCTCTGGAAGAATCTCTACAACTAACTTAAGAGATGGAATTTCACATTCAATTGGAAAGATAGATTCCATCCCGTAAACCAACTGAAAAGGTGTAAAACCAGTAGTAGTCTTTACGGAGGTCCGGTATGCCCAAAGAGCCGAATACAACATAACATGCCAATTGGAGTATCATCTTAAGAGTTTTATTGACTGCCTCAACCTGTCCATTGGCTTGAGGATAAATAGGAGACAAGTGCTCTTGGTGGAAACCTAATTTAAGAGCCAATTCAAACATCAGTTGATTCTGGAAGTGACTGCCATGATCAGTGACAATCTCTCTCGGGACACCAAATCTTGAGATAACCTGATTGAAAAGAAACAAAGCTTTCATGTCACTATCATTTTTATAAGTTGGCACGGCCTCGGCCCACTTCATAAAGTAGTCTACAGCCACAATAATATACTTTTGATTCGCCGCTGAATGCAGATTACAAGTTGTAAAATCAATACCCCACTTAGTAAAAGGACCGACCGTGACAATGGGAAAAAGAGGAGCTGGATGAGCACGCACCTTTCGAGTAAAGATCTGACAAGGGTGGCAACGTTTGACTGCTTCCACACAGTCTTTAAAAAGTGAAGGCCAAAAATAGCCGGCACGTAAGATGTGCTGGGCTGTAGCAAGCCCTGATAGATGACCACCACAAGCTCCACTGTGGCAATCATTGAGGACTGACTCTGCTTCCTCCAAGGTTAAATAGCGCCGAAGGATTGAATCAACCCCTCAATGGTATAAGGTATCACCAATGATAACATAATTTTTGGCCAGGTGACGTAATTTACGACGTTCATCCTTGGAGAGAGTAGAGGGAAACTTCGAAGTCTGGAGATAGACAATGATATCTCCATACCAAAGGTCAAGTGAAGATATGAGGAATAAATGTTTCTCGAGAAAACTTTCCTCATAAACCGTATCCTCTCCACAAGGCAGCTCAGAAATTAGCTCAGTGAAAACCATGGATTTCTTAGACTTGGCTGACAAGAACTCGAGATCAAATTCTTGCAAGATGACTATCCATCTATTATATTTGCCCCCAATCACTCGCCTACCGAGGACAAATTGAAATGGATTGACCGCCGCCAAGGCCAACTTCTCAACCAGAGAATAGTGAAGTTCAGGACCTATTAAGCCTCGGCTCAAATAATAAATCACATGCTTAGTGACAGCATCGTCCTCCTGAACCAGAACCATACCAATGGTTGATTCTGCCGCAGCGAGATATAAAAGGAAGTCTCTGCCATAATCTAGTGGACTCAAAAGCGGGGTAGAGACTAGTGCTTTTTTCAAAGCATCAAACGATCATTGCACAAAGTCGTCCCATACAAATGGAACTCTTTTTCACAGCAACCGCATGGACCTTTTAGTGATCTCGGCATAGTTCGCTATAAACCGCCTTAAGGAATTAGCCTTCCCTTGAAGACTCTGAAGTTGATGAATTGAGGATGGGGGAGGCAACCGAACTATTGCCTCAACCTTGAAGGGATCAATGTGAATCCCTTAATTTGACACAATGAACCCTAACAACCGACCGAACGTAACCGCAAAAACGCACTTGTTGGGATTCAGCCGGATTTTATAAAAACGACATCGCTCGAAAACCATTCCAAGGTGGCTAGGGTGATGAGTTCTCTTTCGAGAACGAGCAGCAAGATCATCTAAGTACGCTTCGATGACATGCTTGATTTCGTGGAAAGCATAAGACATGGCCCACTGAAATGTAGCTCTAGCATTTTTAAGGCCAAAAGGCATCTTTCTATATGCAAAGGTACCCCAGGGACAGATAAAGGTTGTATTATGTTGATCTTTAGGACGGATAGAAATTTGATTATAACCAGAGAATCCATCCATGAAGGAAAAAAATCTCATTACCCGCACACTCGTCGATAATCTGATCAATGAATGGCATGGGATAATTATCTTTGGGACAAACCTTGTTTAGGTCCCTAAAATCGATGCATACTCGGATTTTTCCTTGCTTTTTATCTACAGGGATTGGATTAGAATCCCAATCAGTAAGAGGAACATGGTATATAAAACCCGCCTTTAGTAGCTTCTGCACTTCCGCTCTGATAGATGTTGCTTTCCTAGGATTGACCGGCTGAAGCCTTTGACGAACTAGTTTGGTATTTTCATACGTATTGATCTCATTTTGAACTATAGATGGGTCAATGCCAGTCATTTCTTCATAAGACCAAGCAAATACATCCCGAAATTCTTTAAACAGGTAAATTTGAATTTCTTCACAGGAACACTCAATTCTGATGAAGGGATTCTCGATCGTGTTAGGGTCCCTAGAGATGTTTATAGGTGTTGTTTTTGAAATCACCGACATATTACCTTTGGCATGAATGTGTGCTGGAGCCAAAGGGTTTGACACCGTACAAAAATCACTAGAACAGAGCTCGGAGAATCTGATTCTACTTCTTGCAATGCAGGAAGAAAGTATGAACGATGGTGTAAATCTTCCCAAGGTCGATCTATACCCATCATTGCTTCAAGAATTGCTTCTTCCGAAGGTAAAACTGAATCTAAGCAGTCCAAAGCAGAGGTAGAAGAAGGCTCCAAGCGGGGCCCACATCGTCATCTAACTCCTCTTCGGAAAAAGGAGTAGAATGGTCATCTGCAAAGTTGACGATAGACCGATATCTAAGATCAGCTGCAGATATAGGAAATGCCATTCCATTCTCTTGTCCTTCAACTAATGTGGTCGTAGGTGAAGGCAAGGTCCAAGGGTCTGAAAAATAACGAGTTCGAAAGAACCCATCTCGAGGAAACTCCTTAGATGATGAAATGGCATTGATTTCAGCGATAGGAGAGGGAAACTCAAAAGTACCCATCAATGAGGAATACATCCCTACTGCTAGATTATCAGTAGGCGGACGAGGGTTATCCACTAAACGAATAGTAGAGTCGGAGCTTGCTTGAGGATCAACTGGACAATAATCCAATTGGTCAACCTTTACGATTTTCCCCTCATGAGGAAAGCAAATGACACGAAACAGAGTTGAAACAATGTCGTCCATTTCGTATACCGAGGTCCTTCCTAGGAGGAGATTATAGTCTAGGTTAGCATCTACGACTTCTACTTGAATATTAACGACCTTCCCCCCAACACATATAGGAAAGGCCGGGATAATCCCATGCAGCTTATGAGAATGACCATCGAATGCAGTCAAGATGGTAGGTGAAGGAACAGCCGAAGGTGATCCAATAGCCTTCCAACATGACATGGACATGACGCACGTGGAAGCCACTTCATCAATAACGGTACGAAAAATGTTAATTTTCTGATATGTAGACTTTATTTGAAAAGCCATGTGATGAGGGAGTCGCTTTTTGACATTTAACATGTCAAAATTCAACACTAAAGAATTAGTTGGATCAACTGCCCCAATCGCGGAAAGTAAAGCACTTCTCTGAGTTGGACACAACTGGAGAACCTCTAAAGTAGACATGGTGCACAGACTCTTAGCCAGATCCTCCACAATGGAGTAATTCTAGGCGGCCCTAGCATTAGGATTAATAGTCGCGCGTTTAGCGGAACCTTTCGGTATCTGTGGTATAGTCTCAACAGGGGGTCGCTCGATATGAAGGTCAGTACTTCCGGGAACAACCTTATCCTTGGAAGTTTTGGCTTCACCATAATCACGTCACCGAGTAGCCACATGGACGTTAGAACCCATCATGAAAACATTGGATGATTTTTCCCCTTCCTGGTTGCCCCCTGCGGAGGTTCCAGGGTTTGAACTCGCGCCAGCAAGAAGTTGTTTCCCTTGGGGAATAGGGTTGGTTAACACATCTTGGGAACTAGAAGTCCCTTGCTGCCTTAAAAAGTGTTGAGCGTCTACAATCTTGGGGCAAAGAGGAGTTAAATGGTCCCCACTGCACAACTTGCATGGATACTTGACTTTCTTTTTCGACTCATTTCTACCACCACCATCATTATTGCCGGATTTATTTGCATCAGGCTTCCCATCGTGGTTCTTTTTCTTTCCTCATCCTTTCTTTTTCCCATTGGAATTTTGATTTCCCTTGGGGTTATCATATTAGACGAAATTAATTGAAGAAGTTTGGTAAGCCGAAGGGTTAGACAATGTGACTTGGTTGTTAGAAGCAGTTTGTAAAGACAACTGCTGCAATTGATTCAACAAGTTCACCGTATTCGTGTCTATCGACCCAACAATATCATCCGCGTGGGGACCTCGCTTTGACTTAGCTACGTCAACCTTAGATCCAGGAGCATCTGGCAAGTACTTTTGTAGGATCCCAGACTGAGAGTAGATCAATTCTAATTGTTGGGCCCTAAAATTGGCTTGCTCCTCAGAATAGACCCCACACATGGAGACATCTTTTGAGATCTCAGCTATCAAAGACTTCAAAAACCACTCGAGACAGTACTCCGGAGGGATATCGGCTTTAATGAGCCTCTGTCTCCATCTCCATTCCTAGATATGATCATAAATGTGAGTTGCCCTATCCTGACAAAAAGTGGCCAATAGTTCCATTCTGGCATCATATCGGACAGGAAACTGAAAATGGTTCAAGAAAATATTGGCTAATTCAGTGAATGATGTAAAGCTGCCCCGAGTTAACTCTATATACCACTTGGCCGTGTTACCAGTCAAGGTGTGTTGAAATAATCTCAACCTAACCGAGTCATCGATCAGGGAGTTCGATGAGCACCATAAGTGGAACGTGGTTACGTGGTCGCCCGGGTCCTCACCACTCTTCCCTTCAAATTTTGGAATGTCCGAAGGGAGTTTAGTTGGGATCGAAGGCCAGGCTAGATTGTACTTGATGGGGTCGTTAGTTAACTTAGTGAGGTCTGGCAAGTTTAACATTCCCAGAAATAGAAGTCTAGTAGGAGCTTGGGGATTCCACCCTGACTGGGCGGAACTCCCAAAGCTCTGAAAATATTGGCCTGGATTATGGAAGGCACCAGGCTACCCGAAGTAACCAGTGGAACCTGCTGAACCAAAAGGCAAGCCTTGTGACCCAGCAAAACTTGGAGTTTGACCAACTCCGGCTGTATATCCACTATACCCGGCAAAGTTTCCTCCTAAAGGATTATAAGTAGTTTATAACCCCTGATATGGATTCCAAGTCAAAGCTACGGGAGGAATACTTTGGAATGAACTAACCGTGGTATACGACCTATTCCCATATTGGCCGAAAAATGGATTCCCAGTTCCGGCACCACTAAGCCCAGGGTTATTCCAAACTTGGAAAGGATTGTTGCTTTGTCCTACAGAAGAAAAAGGCATGGATCCTATCGTGGGTTTGGAATGTGGTATATGACTACTTCCAAATGGAAAACCTTGGAACGAAGCCGACCTACTCATCATGGAAGTGGCGGCCCCGAACGGAGCTGAAGGAATGTCCTGTGAGTGGGCGCCAAATGGGAAGAATCCAGAACCAAAAGCATTGGTTTGGGAATTTCCACTCGTGGACGGAATGGAGGTAGACCCAACAAGATACATGCTAGCAAAAGATCCGAATAAAGAGACGGAGGGGATGGAAATAGTTCCTCCCCCTTGTACATATATGGGATTCTGTACAGTCGTAACACTTGTAGAAGCCATGCTTCTAGTAGTGGTCATCGAAGGTAAGCGCGTAGCGTAACCTGGACTTGATGGTCTATGCGTCGGAGTCCCAACGTATTGCAATACGTGTGGATGTCTAGACGGTATGGGAGAATTCGAAGCTACTAATGACTCTGAAAGTTCTTCTACCTCTATATTATTCTCTGCTTGTAAGCGAACTAGAGAAAGAACTGGAGTGTTCCTCTCTTTTTCCGTAGAAGTACCAGGCCTTGCCTCAATACTAATGCCCCCAAGAGGAGGATCAATTCCTGATGTGTCAATTGCTGTGGGACGAAACCCACCGGTATTATTACCTCTGCGCCTTCTTGGAGAAGGCTCTAAAATCGGTGGTGAAAGACCACGAAGTCTTCGAGACCGTCTAGGAGATCGGTCAGCCACTTTGAACTTTCTGATTAAGATCTAACTAAAGACTCAAAAAGTTGAAAGCTAGGCCAACTAGGAGCACAGAGCAGACACTATAAAGTCCCTAAAGATACAGCCAGTCAAACAACTACCAAGTATTTTCGCTCCGGGTGATTAGGAGCGGACACCAAAATACGAGAAAGTGAAAAATAAGGGGCCTTCCGAAGATAGTTTGGGATGATGATGGCCCAGGCCTATCAACGAAGGTAACAAAGGAAGTTATGCTGACCTCCTAACAACAGCCTGCACCGGTGCAAGCCCCCAAGCTTCGCAAGGGTTCCCTCCAGTAGTACTGTCGAGAGTGATACAACGTCAACCTCAGGTGCCACGGGATTCCCCTCCGCAACCACCTATATAGTTCCCTAGGAGTAGCAACTATGGATACCAACTCGTCGCAGAAGCCAGGCGGAACAGTCGTGAGGTAAGTTCGGACAAGTAGGAGAGGGGGTATCTCTCTTCCCTATCTTCACAAACCCTCGTGCTTAACTCCCAGATCCAGAGCTCTTGGTCTTCGTAACGCTATTGGATTTTCTCTCGTTATTTAGACTCCTATATTTGACGTTTAAAATGGCCTTGGAGAGTTAACTCTCCACTCGCCTAATCCAAGGCCCTAAAATCCTAAACTTGTTGGTGTATTTTAACTTTAAAAGAAAAAGTTCTAGTGAATTTTAGTTAGTACTTGATTTTAACGGTTGTTCTTTAAGCCAAGGGATGATGGAAATGAAACTAGTGGTGTTTTTTTGATGCAAAAGAAATTAATAAAACCTAACTATATGCATGTGCACTTGTCATTGTTTTTCAATGAAGAGTAATTTCTACAGGGTTCGAAAGGAAACTTCTAATGAAACAAACTTTTCTTTTCTTTTTCTTTGATTCACACTTCACACTCAAAAGTTAACAAAACTAGTTATCCCTAATGAGATGCAAATCTATCCTAATGCAACAACTATATGCTTGATGCAAGATTGAAAACAACTCTAAAACAAGAAACGAAATTTGTTTTGCTTATCAAATTTTCTTTTGCCACTTACAATGTCTAGATGGAATATGAAATGCTACCATTCATTTTGTCTAAACACTAAAAACAAAACTCAAGACAAACATAAAGCACTTTCACTCACCAAAAGGAAACCAAATGAAAAGCAAGTTCAAGAAAGCAAAACAACACTTTTCACAAAGTTCTCTTCAAAGTAGCAACAAAAAAAGTCTTTTCAAAAATGCTCTCAACAAAACTGAAACTTTGCGATTGAAACAATAAGCAAGAAACACTTTTGCAAGTAGACACCATACAATGAATGAAAACTCAACAAAAACAAATGTGTTTAAAGATGCTTTTTGACAACCGAAAGCAGCAATGAAAGCTCTGGTAACAAAGACCAAAAAAGATCAAAAAGAAAATTTCAAGAAAGCATCAATTGATAACTTTGATGAAACAAAGAAGTAAATGGTCACAAAAAGCGGTTTTGTCAAGCAAACAAAAAGTCACCAAAAGCAAAATTCAACACAAAGATTGATAAAAATATTTCTGCTCTGATAAATTAGAGCAGCCAAGATTCCAACAAGAAATCTTGCGTGCTTTTAGCAAAAACACGATGACGCTTGCAAACACGAAACAAGACCAATACTCCTTATAATCATAGAGAAATCAAGGTAAGACGCTTGCTGTAAAACAAACAACTGATACTGGAAAAAATGATTGTTTCAAACTGACTCAAAACACCAGACAAACTTCAGAGACACAAAAATTTATAAATCTTTAAAGTTGCAAGATATATGTGACTGTACTTAAGTGCAGATTGTGTGTATATGCGACTGTGCCTGAGGAAACCTGCGTATACACGGGTTTACTTCAGGAAACTAGCGTACGCACACTTTTGTAACTAAGGAAAACAACGTATATGAAATATTTCAAGAAAAATAAAAAACAAACTGAAGAAACTGGTAAAACTCAGAAGTCAAGAACAGACCAGACAGTAACAACAAACCAACAAGCAACTGAGCCTTGATCAGCTTGACAACCACCCAACTAGGAACAACAAGAGTGTTGTCCCCAGCGGAGTTGCCAATTCTGTTGAGGGAATTTCTCCCCTAGGGCTTTTGGGTGGAAACCCTAGCAGACTGAAAGTTGTCTAAACAGAGAAACACACATTCACACAGCCATTATGCTATCAAAAGCAAATTCTAAAGTAAGAAGGGCTTACCTCAAGTCCTACATTCGAGAAGTTCTTCAAGGGTCCAAAACCTTCTTCAAGTCCCTTTCGCTCCTTTGTCCTGTAAAACAACCAATTCCAAAGAATATAGCAGTATATGGACAAAGAATTATACAAAAATCATCTTTATGTTATAAAAGAAGAAAGTTAGTTATGAACTTTAAACCACCATTCACATATGAAATTCAAACATGAACATCATAAACATAAATAAGAAGCATATCGGGAACCAAGACGTGTTTCTTTATTATAGGCAAATAGAATGTACAAAAGGAGTAATATCACCTGAGTAACCTTTTGCAGGCTCCAAGCAAAGCTTCCTTCCAGATCCGTCCAGCCTCAAGCCTTTAGCATATGTCCTTCCAAGACTCACTCCATGATGCCATAACTAGTAGATGAACATCAACACACAAGGAAACAAGAGTTTCCTGTACAAATGGGGGAAGTGCAGAAGGCACAAGGGTCTTCAGACCTGGTCAGGGGAAAAATTTCAATATAATAACCTTTCTCTCTCTTCTCTCCTCCCTTAGGCCCTCCCTTTGATGTCTTTTTATACCACTCCCAAAGTAGTTTTTTAGTTAGGAGTTGGTTGGGAACAGTTGGGTCACGGGCACTAACAGGTGATCAGCAGGTAAAACCCGCGATCTCCGCCCGAAAATAAGGATTTTTATATTTTTTGAAGTGTTTTAATACATATACGCGGGTTGGGTATATGCATACCCGCGTATACATGCGTTTAACTCAGGGCAATGTCGCGTACAAGGAATAAAACACTGTTTTTTAAGTTTGGGACCATGTCTGGAAGGAGGGGTTGCCCTAGGCCATGAGTGTAGCATCACAAACCATAATAGTGAGATTTGGAGCTATAACGAAGTCTTGGGATCCTCAAGTCATTATCAAAAGACCACAAAGGCCCTACTCAAGATGAAGGAAGTTATAAATCAAGTTTATTACTAGAGAAGAAAGATCAAGGACATTGTCATCATCTTCAAAAGTTCTAAGGAAATTTCCTCTCATTCAAGTAAGGATTTAATCCTTGAATAAGATCATCGAAGAATCATCAAGGCATCATCAAGAAGTCATCATTGATCATCATCAAGAAGGAAAACACCATTAAAGTATCTAAAGTGATCTCCCTCTTTGTAGTATCAAGGATCACTCTTGAAGAGAACTATCTTCATCAAGGAGAATCTCTCTATTAACTATATCATCATCAAATTTCAAGAAGGAACAATTGGAAGAAGCATCTTCCCAAGTACATATATTTATGCTTGAATCTGTTAAAATGTCCTTTGGCAAGAAAAGAAAAAAATTGTTTGGGGCTTCAAACTATCTTGCATCAAATAAGAGGACAGATCTAAATCTCATTGAAAATGAGGTTATGGGTCATGTTAAAGGATTTATCACCAAACCAGCTAAATAAGATGCTCAAGCACTTGCAAATTTTATGAAAGGGGAAGTGAGGGGTCAAAGGATTCTCATAGAATCCATCAAGGATCCCCTCATTCCATATGTATCTAAAATTGACACTTCAAAAGATATATATGAAAAATTGGTAGAGTTTTTTTCTGTAAGCACTGCAAGAGTTTATCTCTCTAAGGAAAGAACTCTGCAAGCTAAGGATATCAAAAGAAGAAGGGATAGCCTTATACTTTATGAGGATATCTGAAATAAGGGATCAACTTCAAGTTCTAGGAGAAATAATTTCTTTCAAGGAGATGAACACTATAGTACTAAATGCACTACCAGAGGAATGGGGTAACTTTACTTCAAGGATTTATGGAAAGAAAGAAGCTACTCCATTCCAATATTTATGGTCTCTATGGAAAATTGAAGAAACCAAACTAAAGGAAAAAACTGATCTAGAATCTAGTGAGAAATATTAAGCATATGATACTATGACAAAGAGAAGAGGAAAGTCTGGGGAATTTGGTCCTCAAAAAAAGAAGAAGAACCTGGCTAAGGTTCAATTCTATGAATGTCAAGAATATGGGCAAGTAACACCCTCCTCCCACATCTACCTAAGTAACCATGCCAACCGGGTAAACATGTGATGAGAGGCTACTATGATTTGATTGGACCTGCTATGTGGCCTTAAGGAAGTGGAATCGATGGAACACATCAACCAACCTATCCACATCAGCAAAAGAACCCTCAGGGGACATGTCATCCACTTAAACATCCTGTCCCTGGGTCCCAGTGATTTTTTGGACATCTTAGGCCTTAGTCGCTCCGATTTTATAGGCAAGAGAGCATCCAGAAACCCAAATTTGCTCTCACAAGCTTCCCTTCCAGTGACCAGAGACTAAATTTGTCAGTGCTATGCTAGAAACTCTAGGATTTGAGCCACTTTTTTAGGCCTAGAGCCCAGGTCACTGCCCAAAATGGAATGATAACTCAAGAACAGTAAAAAAAACAAGGAAACAATGATGAAAAATCAATAAGAACAAGACCTTAATAAGACCCCTACTAGCCATGTTAGGCATTTCATCGAACATATCATCAACATGTAACCTACAGGTGTAAACAACATAATTAAGTGTAGGGATCTCATACTTATCTGAGAATTGCTATGAACCATCGTTCCCTCATGTCCTTTGTTGCATTATCACCTATTAGCCCATAGATACATTATCCCTTCATTTACAAGTAAAAGCATGCTGAGAGACATATATGGATGTTGTCATAAAACATACATATAACCAGCATAATTGGGACAAAAATATCATAAGAATATCAATGATAAAATCCACATATATGTCAATACATTTACACATAAAAATCAATGGAATGAATTTCTCATTAATGAATGCAATAACCAACTGGAGATGGGACTACCACATTCCATCCGACCATAGAATGGTTGATCCAAATCTCTCTTCAGTCATTCACCCCCTTGCCATATTCCAAGCATGAATGTGGGACTCAAACCAAAAGAACCAACCAAGGCATATCGAGGCTAAACTACCTCATTAATAGAAACCAGGGTTTACAGTAATCCATCCCAAATCACTAGGCCAACACAATGAACACATCATAACAGGTTTTACCGTGATCTCAACCCAATCACTAGGCGAAACAAGCATGGATGCAAATGGATTTCTCCACCTACACCGTGAGGAATTTTCCTGTCTCCCAGTCTCTTAGGTTTTACTGCAATCCAAACCTGGATCACTATGCCCTAAACTGAGATTCACTCTCTCGAACTTACCACATATCCCAAACGCAGGATTACTAAGCCCAATGGAGAGAAAACTACCTCTTGGCTTTACCATATATCCTACCATTCACCGGCAAAGATTCCTAGGCCCACCGAGGCAACACAATCCTAGCTTTATCGCAACCCATAGTCTGGCTTAGGGGTCACTAGGCCAATGGATTTATCATGATCCATAGTCTAGCTCAAGGACCACTTAGCCATGTTCTCTATCATTTGGATATCCACCCCACTCAACTTTGAATCCATTTGGAAATCTAGCTCAACCAAAACATGAGAACCCCATCACACCATGGCTATCCAGAAATGGCAAGGCTAGGCTAAAAAACATTGTTACACCTAGAAAAACTCATGCCATGATAGAAAAGAACCACATGGAATGCCTTGCATGCTAAATCTAGCAAGGAAAATAAACTTGCAAATCGATACATGTAAGAAATCCCGTTGTAGTTGATCTTTTCTTCCTCTTGCCTTCTTTGCCTTTCTTGCTCCAATGCCAAAATTGCTCCAAGAAAACTCTAAGTGTCCAAGTATGAGAGAGAGAGAGAGAGAGAGAGAGAGAGAATAATGAGAGAGCTCCAAAACTCAACTAAAAAAAGGTTACCAACCGATCCTCATAAGCCTTTTTATGAATGAGGCCTCTATTTTCTTCATTTTCCATTATTTTACTTCAAATTTATCGTCACACACAACCCATGACCTTTCACCTCCATTTTCTCCTAATTTCCATTATTTCCGTAAATAAATGTGCCAAAATTTTCATTTTTCCTTTCCAAAGCTTTATCCATTGCCTTTTCCAATTTCCTTAGCCATAAACAACCAAATGAACAACCACTAGGATGTCTTGCCCAACATTCATCTTGGAATAAGTGTCCCATCAACTGTGGCTATTAATTTTTCCTTTATTTACATTTATTACATGGAATTTTCACCCGGGTTGTTATGGAACCCTCCCCCCTTGGGGAACACCATCCTCAGTGTTAGACCACACCAAGTCCTTAGCAGAACTACTAAAAATAAAACATACTACCCATGGAGCCTTATAACATAGCTCGATGCATTATTTACAATGATCATCCTATTAAAAGAAAACCATCATGATAACATAATAACATGGCACTCGTACCACTTATTGGAGCTTTACAACTTAACTCATGGTGATAGTTACATCCATATACATATGTACATATAACAACATCACCAAAGCATATACCAAGACATATACCCAAAACACCATACCCAAACTTCTTTGGCTCAACCGGAAAATAAGGAAGGATGCATAGCCCGCATCTGATTTGCCATCTACCATGTAGCATCATCAGGCCCAAAGTGCTTCCATTTCACTTTAACTTGCTTGATTGCTAGGTTCTGAAGCATGAGCACCTTTTTTTGTAATATACATTGAGGCTCCGGTTGGAATTCTCCATCTGGTTCCACTTGTAATATAGACCGGTCAATCACATGATCAACATTTCACATACTTCTTAAGCAATGATACATGGAAAAAATCATGCACTTTCATTGTCGGAGGAAGTACAAATCGATAGGCTACTAACCCAATCCTCTCAATGATAATTCCACAAAATCGTGGTTCCATCTTGGCACATGATCCAATCCATAAGGAGGTCTTATTCAGTTTGATGCGCAAGTACACTCGTTCTCCAACCTGGAACTCGTTGAACAACTTGTTCTAATCTGCATAGCTTTTCTTCCTATCCTGTTCTACCTTTATATTTTTCTTTATAACCTACATTTCTTGTTCCATGTCTACCAACATCTCTCATCCAATCAACACCCTATTAATCGGATCACTCCAACTGATGGGAGTGTTACAACTCTGCCCATACAATGCCCCAAAAGGAATCATCATTAATGACTCCTGATAACCATTCTTGTATGGAAAATATACCAAGGGGAGATACTCTTCCCACTTCCTCTTCTGATGCATCACGTACATCATCAATATGTCCTCCAATATGTTGTTGAGCCTTTCTGTCTATCCATCTTTCTGCAAATGATAAGATGTACTAAAGCCAAAATTTGTGCCCAAACCTGCAAATAACTCCTTCCAAAACTTGGAAGTGAACTTCGCATCCTTGTCTGACATAATATTCTTGACACCATGAAATCTAACCACATCTCTGATGAATACATGTGTCACATCGCTAGCTGATAATGTAGACTTCACCGGAATGAAATGTGAAACCTTTGTTAACATGTCACGAACAACCATGATGGAATCATGATGTCTCATTGTCTTTGGAAACCCTGTGATGAAGTCCATGGAAATGACCTCCCATTTCCACTCTAGAATCTTGATCAGTTGTAGTAGACCACTTGGATGTTTACACTATGCTTTCACTCGCTGACAGTCAAAGAATCTAGCCACAAAATATGCTACATCCCTCTTCATATTCGACTAATAATAATATCTCTTCATTGTTGTCATTGTCTTCTAGTAGCATGGTGACCTGCATAAAGTTTCGCATGAAAATCTCTCAAGATCACCTTCTTGATATCACAGTTATCTGACACATATATCATGTTTTTGAGTCTGACCAATCCATCCATTGTAAGATAATAATCCATACCCTGTGCATTTGCACTTGTACCTATACTTGTTCCTGTGCCTGTGCATGTACCTGTACTACCACCTGTACCTATACCACTACTTGTACTTATACCTGCCCCTAGAGCTATACCTGTACTACCACCTGTACCTATACCAGTACCCTACTACAACTTGTGCACAATCTCCATATACTTGACATCCTGCTAACCTACCTACAAGATCCTATCCTAAAGATTTTTCCCATAGGAACTCATAACTGCCAAGTGATTTACTTGTACCCAACAGTTGAGAGCATCTTCCACCCTGTCCTCTTTACCTTTGATGTACCTGATCTCGAAATCAAACTCGCTAATCGTGGCCAACCATCTAGCATGCCTGGAATTCAGATTCAACTAATCAAACAAATAACTCAACCCAATATGATCACTCATCAATACAAACTTTCTACCAAGAAAATAGTCTCTCCACATCTTCAATACATATATAATCACTTCCAACTCAAGATCACGCGTGGGGTAGTTATGTTCATGCTCATTCAGTTTCCGTGACTCATAGCATACCATTTGTCCATCTTGCATAAGGACTCCACCAAGTCCTCTCTTGCAAGCATTTGTGCATATTACAAACTCTTTGTCCAAATCTGCAATCTCTAGCACTAGTGCATGTGTCAGCGATTGCTTGAGCTGCTCAAAGCTAGCCTCACACTCCTATGTCTAGTTAAACTTATTACCTTTCCTCTGCAATGATGTAATAGGATAAGAAATTTACAAGAAATTACTAATGAAACTCTAATAATATTCTGCTAGACCTATGAAATATCTCACCTCATCCACACTCTTAGGAGCTACCCATTCCATGATGGCTCTTATCTTCTCTGGATCTACTGCAATGCCCTCCTTGGAGACCACATGTCCCAATTAATGTACCTCAATCTGAAAGAAACTACACTTGTTGAGCTTAGCATACAAATGATGCTCCCTCAACAACCTCAACACTATTGCTAAATGCTTGTCATGCTCTTCCTCATTTTAAGAATATCCCAGTATATCATCAATGAGCATAATAATGAACATATCCAAATATGGACACAACACATTATTCATCAAGCACAAAAATGTAGTTGGATCATTATTTAAGCCAAATGGAATAAAAACAAACTCATAATTCCCATACCTAGTCTTGAACGTAGTAATGTAAACATCCTCCTCTTTGATTTATACCTGATGGTATCCGGATCTTAGATCAATATTCGAGAACATTGCCGATCCCTTCAGTTGATCGAACAAGTCATTAATTCATGGCAAAGGGTACTTGTTATTGTGTTAGGTCCATATACTACTAGTGTAACCCCTTATTGTTATTATTGCAACCCTATTATTCTATTATTGTGCCCATATAGTCCCCATGTTGTTATTATTATGCCCCATAGAAGCCCACTATTATTACTGTTGTACCCCTACAATATTATTGTTATGTAGGCTCTGATTGTATTGGGACCCCTTAGACTCCTATATATAGAAAGGAGGCCTTGTCATTTGTTTCATCCAAAAAAAAATTATTTGTGTAATGTAAAGGAGGTTTCCCCCTCGAAGAGGTTGATTTCTAAGGCGTTGATCTTTATTTTCTATATTTTTGTGAGCTAGTTTTATAACATTTGGTATCAAAGTCTTGGATTCTAGGGTTTTGCTACTCCAAACAGGTCATCGTGGAATTTTCTCTATAAATTTTTCTCTATGAAGTTTCAGAAGCTAAAAGAAAAAACATTTGAGCCGAAATCTTTCTCAACCTCAGATCTGAATTTCAGAGCTTTTCTCATTATGTTTTTAGAGATATGATCTGAGGAAGTTAGGGTTTTTGCAAGCTCTATAATCCCATCACAAATAAGGCATCATGGAATTTTTGCTATAACTATATTTATGTGATGTTTCAGAAGCTAAAAAACAAACCCATATGAGTCGAAATATCTCTGAACCGCAAGTTCGAATTTTAGATATTTTCTCACTACATTTTTGGAGATACGATCCAAGGAAGTTAGGGTTTTTGTAAGATTTAGAATTATATCTCAAACAGGTGACCTTGGGAAAATCGTCATAAATTTCTCTCTAAGAATTAGATTGAAATTTTGTAAGAAGTTGCAGAAATAGGACGGAATGTAGTTTTTTATGTATCAATTTTAGGTACTAAGGTTGAAACGCTGACACTTGAAACTTCATACAAGTTCACTCTACTGAAAAAGTATATAATCAAGTCCTCTTGGAATATTGGGCATAACTCTTTCTTGGAGAATCCACTTTCGATCAGATTGGTTGCATTGGAAAGAAGACGCAAAAGGCTACCATAGATCGCAATTTCAGAATTTGGAGATTTCAAAATACAAAGTTACATTCATTTCAAGATCGAGCTCCTAAAAGAAATAAAAAGAGATATGAGGAAGTTTGATGGCAAGGACCCGGTAACAAGGATACTACAGATGGAACAATATTTTGATCTACATGATGTGCAACTATTACAAAAGGTACATATTGCATTTTTATATTTAGAACAGAATCAGTTTGTATGGTATAGAAGGCTTTGTTCTCGTAAAGCACTTGTCAACTGGTCAATTTTAACAGAGGAAATGATAGCACATTATGAGGAGACAAAGAGAAACACCTTCTTTAGCCAATTGATAAATATCAAACAAAAGGGTTCAATGGCGGAGCACATTGAGGAATTCCAAAAATTGAATAAAAGTTTAAATGATATTCCAAAGAAGCAGAGGTTTGATGTCTTCATAGGGACTTTAAAATATAACATCCAACATGAGGTTCACCTTTGGGAACCTGATTCATTGGAGAAGGCATACAAGTTGGTAAGAAAAGTGGAAAGAAAAATTATGGCAACAAGGAAGTCTACCACTCACAACTATAAAGATGGAAGTGTTTTTTCTCCTAGCCTTCCACAACCTACAAGGTTGACACCACAACAATTGGAAGAAAAAAGAGAAAAAGGGCTTTGTTACAATTGTGATATTAAATACATTAAAAGTCATAAGTGTGCTGATAAGAAATTATTTTACATAGATTGTGAAGAGGAGGAAGAAAAGGATCAAGAAATGTCAAAAGAAGAGGATATACACTGGGAACCAACCATAGAGAAAGAAGAAATCAATTCGACCATATCTTATACTATATTGGCAGGAATTACCACTCCTCAAACTCTCAAGATAGAAATATATATCAAGAAGAAAAAGGTTATGTTGGAGAGGTAAAACCCCTCTACGGATAGAGGCAATCCCTACTAGCCCAGAAAGGGTCTAGCAACAATCAAACAATGCTATCACGCAAGTTCCTAATTGCAAATAAAAGGTAGGTGATGAAGACCTACTTGAGTTCCAACGCTTTCGTTTGTAGAAGAGATGTCGCCCACGTTCC
>APFE030523206.1:2769-27989 GCA_000404065.3 Pinus taeda | reverse complement strand
CAACAAAGGAGAATACAACCAGCGTCTTGACGTCAAGTCCTCCTTTGGCTAGGTGCTCAGCTACACAAGTCTTGCAAAGCTTGAAGGGGTGAGGGACAAGCCTCTCTCTCTTTGGTAACAAGATCTCCTTACTTCGGTTAAGCCTTATGGACACAAAGAAGGCTCTTGCAACTCTAATCTCTTGATATCTTCCTTTCAGCACAAGTATAATTACCACGGGACTAGAACTAGCTTGCTCAAGGCATGGAGACAAGCTTTTATAGATGAAAAGGAGAAGATAAGATCAATCACAACAATAATGGATTTGGCCTCATCACTTGGAAACTTCTATGGAATGGTGGCAAACTACTTCCCATTCAAGGAGATTCGAAGCCAAACCATCTTCACTTAACTTGGATGCAGTTGGTGAATGAGTTGGATAGAACTTTCAGAGGTTGAAAACTTTGCCCAAAAAGGTTGGCACGATTGCGACTCTAGGATAGAGCGCTAATGGCGCCCCCCTTTTATAGGATTTTCCCCATTGGCGCGGGCACAACACAGTGGGACGGAACTAATGTAAAAAAGGGCTATTTTTAAGGGCAAGGAGCAGGAGATGTCTTTAGGGCATATGAAGCTCATGTTCAGAGGTGAATGATGCAAGTGGTTTCAAGTCTTGTCACTTCTTACAAGTCCTGGAATGTGTCCTCCAAGGTGCAGGAGAGGGGTAATAGGGACGGTGATAAACGATGACAAATTACTGTGTAACAGATGCCCCCTAAAGCATGAGGCCCGAGAGAGAGAGGGGTGAAGCGCTTTACAAGAGCATGCGTGACTGAAAACACTGTCGCCGGAGAACCTACGAAAAGAAGTACAACTGATATCTCAAGTACATGATAGATGTGGTATGGGCGCAGCCATCCGTAACAGAGTATATACAACTGGATACCAGGTATGGACACAGCCATTCGATGAGGATCTATAAATGGACTCAGGATGGTCGCAGCCATCCAATAAATGAGTCATGTAATGATTACAATAATCCACAAAATGCAACCCGGATTTCAATATGCACAATCCGGGGTCTTGCGCTCCAACTCGACCCGAACACAGTACAAGTTCAAGCATGTGAATACAAGAGTTGAAGTTGAACATGCATGAACATCATCTGATTACCAGTCAATGATGAAAACTGTTAACAGACACGAGAGGGGCCACCAATAATGACGATGGTCCTCAAGGTACTATAGGTACAATCCACGGCATGCAAATCAATGAGCCGGTGTCGAACACCCGTAGAATCATCCGATCGGAGGCCAATGATGAAAACCTCTCGTCGAACACGAAGAACCTGCCATTGAGGCATGCAGGCTCCAAGGTACCTAAAGGGAGTCTCTAGGTCATCTTCCTGGATAATGAGCTGAATTCGACAGGAAGTGATCTTGATCGAAGGTGGGCCATAATGTTTCCCACATCATCGACACAAGACAGAGAAGGAAAACATGTTTTGTGTGAGGTATCAGAGGGAGGTTTAGTATTCTGCAGAGGTCAACTTCTCTTGAACATATCAGCGACACAACAACGGATTTGGCAGTATTTGATGTCAAATGATCAGGGGTCATAACGACAAGACGATGAGCAGGTGAATGGTCAAACAGGATAACCCAAACCCATGGAGGCAAATGTGAAACGAGATGAGATGTCCCCACCCAAACACGAATGCAGAAAGTTCCATGTTCAAGAGCGACATACTGCCGACGACGACGATTATGATTCCTTTATTCCTCCACCATTTCTGGCGAGTACCCCGGTTATTTTTTGATGGCAAGCTTGATGGGGATAGCATATGCTTGAACGGTGTCATTACGACAAAATCCAATGTCGTTAAGGTTTTAACGAGTCTGACAAAGGAAAAACTTGACGTCTTTTCATGTTTAGAGAGTTTGAAAAGACAGCAAAAAGGAAACTCTAGGGATGTCCTTTTTCATAAAGTTGTGTCTCTCGAGCCCGAAAAAGTATAAAAATATGCTCGAAAGAACCGCCCGGCCATTACGACCGAGGAGTACTTTTTGTGAGTAGTGACATCGACCCGAAAAAGTAAAAAAACGATCGATATCACGTCATTTTGTTGCCATTAACGAACCTGAAACGACAAAGGCCCGACAATCTTTTCATTCTTTATACAGTCGGAAAAGAGTTTAAAGACAACCGCCTCTTCTTTACGTTTAGCAAGTGAAGAGGAAGAACTCGGCAATATTTTCATGTTTAGCGAGTCAGAAAAGAGCTGAAAGATGACTCCATAGTGACTTTTTCGTGTGTTTACCGATTCCGAAAAAGTATAAAATACAACTCGTTGCACCATCGAAGCTGCGCAAAAGACCTGTCGCTGTACAAGAAGCAAGCATAAAATCCATTTTCGACCAAAAATATATTAAAATATTCAAAAATAACCTTTCTAAACCCAAAAATGAGTTAAAAAGGTCTATACATAGGGTGAAAATGTAAAAAACAAAATTACTTTTACTTTTTACCTCTTGAAGAGTGAGAGCGGTCTGTTTGGGAAGCAAACTTCAGGTGGTGAATACAGCCAGTCTGTGCAACCATTCGCGATTTCGTCGGCTCCAGGTAAGAGGCGCTTCCCTTAGCTCCATTTCTATACCATTTTTCATGCATTTTATTCCTGATTGACCCTCTGCAAGGGGGATTTTCAAATTTAAGGCTTCGCCCCATTAGCGCGGGTATCCGGCACGGACCCGCGCTAATGGGGTAAATTACCCAAGGGAGTCGTGCTATTAGCGCGACTGTTTTAAAAACAGCTGCGCTAACCGCGCAACTGAAATTTTCCCATGGTTTTACCCGTTGCATTTGAATTTTTCTTGGATCATAAATTTACCAATGTTCTAATGATGGTGTATTTGTCCTTGTGGGTGCAGGAAACAAGCCAAAATGGTAGTAGAATGGAAAGAACGAGAACACAATGTCGTGGATGCCTTGGCAATTGAGGATGAAGGGTGCATGAATGCCTTGAGGGACTGTGGCCTCAAAAAATTCTTCCTCACGTCATATATGTGATCCCAACTTGAATTATTACAGTTCATAATTGATGCTTGGGATGTGGACGACCAAGTATTTCATCTACGGAACTAGACCTTAGAGCTTGAGGTATCCGATGTATACTTCATCACTGGACTGTCACAGAGAGGGGCAGTTCCCATTTTGACTGGCAGTAGACCTTCTGGAGAGAAAGTAGGCGAAGTAAAGGCTCGAGTGTGCCCGGAAGCACAATTCGGGAGACAGAGTGCTAAGGTGGCTATCAACACCATCCGGGACTTGACACTCAAGGCGATTCTCTTCACCATCACACGTGCAGCTGGGGTACAAGCGCCCCATGAGGCGAGCAAGAACCATCTGATACTCGCGACGGAATGCCTCAGCCCCACCATTTTTGATTGGGCTACAGCGGTGACCAGTAATATCAAAAGGCAACTCACAAACTGTAAGCATGCAGATGTCAAACAGTTCGCATATGGCTCGATTGTGGTATCACTCTTCTTGGAGCGAATACCACTTTTCCAGATCCAGAGAGCTGTGGTGGCGGATCCATTGCCATGAGAGCCTAGGATGGCTCGCAGGGAAGCATTGATGCCCAGAGGAGGAGGGGGCCAGGAGATGTCATGGCAGCCCGAGTTATTCATATGGCTTCATCGACAGCTAATCATGATCCAGGATTGGCCTTACGCAGGAACCAGTTTCATGGGGGACCCAGACCTTCCATTACCAGAGGGGGAGGAATGGGAGGAGGAGTTAGGTATGAACTCCTTGTTTTTGATGTTTTATGTATTTTCATTTTTTTATCTTTTTAATACATGCCTGTTCTGATGATGATTGTATGTATATGCAGATGTGAGCCTAGAGCGACCAGTCGGCCTGTCTCCTACAGTGCGGAGGGGTCAACCTGCAGCCGACCCTTAGGCAGGGGGTACCGTGGGGGAGGAGCTGATACAGAATCTCGAGGGGCTCTCCCAAGGGATTCCGGGTTATGCCAGATTGGCGGATGCACCTTTCGCATATCAGAGGCACACAGTGGGGGTGCCGACTCGCGTCCATCATCTGCTGAGATGATTGGTGTGCGCGGTGATGTGCTATCACGAGCACCACCGTGATTAGACTCCTAGGTTTTATTTTCTGCATATTTTTTGAGAGACATGTGTCTCAGATGTACGGAGAACATAGACTCTATCCAGACATGTACACTTATTTTTTGAGCGCCTCAGTGCGCCACACGATATATATATATACATGGTGTTATGGTTTATTGTATTTTTATGCTTCTTGTATTATGTTGATTTACATATTATGCAAATGCCTGTCCAATACATAGTTAGCTAATGCATCAGTTACTGTATTAAGTCGTCTTGGAATATGTTGATAAGTAATGTAATCAAAATCTCTTTCCAATAACTTAACACGTAAATACAACCTTAAAATGCGATGATCTATGACGGAATAACGTCCGTTAATCTGGTGGACTACAAGTTAAGAATCTAAGTTTACAACCAATGTGCGGATTCTGAGGTTAATTACCTCAGCTAATAATTCAATTACAGCACTATATTTAGCCACATTGTTCATTGTGCAACCCAGACACACCCCTTGAATATCTACTAACTCACCATGAGGATCGTAAATCATCCATGCCGCAGATGACAGGTTGCGGGTACTCCGGGAAGCACCATCAGCGAAACCAACGTAAGGCGATCCAGACATCTGTTCAAGAAGCAAAAGACACAATAAGCGGTAATCATGCCGACACACTGAGATAAAAACTAAATAAACACGCACACACAACACACTGCTGAAAGCATATGTATGTACAAAAGTAAAATGCGCGCATGATATTTGGTTCAAATCAAGCCCCTTTCGGGACGTTGCCTTATCGCACTGTTGCATAATCGGCCTAGATAATATAGGCATCACTCGGCCTGTTGTATAAAATGATCAACGGCACCGATGATCTGCCCATGCCCCTCGTCCGAGCGAGGTTTACAAGCTAGAGGATTAGTGCCCCCTTCGGCAGAGGGACCGAGGGTCGCAACAGTGTGAAATGAAGGATCAGAACGAGTCGAAACCAAATTGAGCAAAGCAAGGTTGGGAGGTGGGAGGGAGAACACACCCATGAGGGTAGGGTCTTTGAAAAGCCCGGCTCCCACACTCTCATAAGAAAGAGAGGTATGTTCAATGAAAGGTACATTTCACTCAGAAGAGGAAGCGAAGAAGGAGAGCTGGTCTACCGTGACAATTTTCCCTTGGTGAGGGAAACAGATGACACGGAAGAGGGATGAAGCCACGGCATGCATGGCATACGTCCAACTCCGGCCCAGAAGGAGGTTGTATGTGAGATTCGCGTCAACGACCTCAACTTCTACTTCCACAGTTTTCCCTTCTAAAGTGATTGGTAATCGTTGAAGAATACCATAAGGACGGGATTCTCTCCCATCGAAAGCTTCCAAAGTCGTAGGAGACTGGCTCAGAGTCGGAGACCCGATCGCTTTCCAAAAAGCAATAGACATAATGCAAGTCGATGCGCCCTCATCAATAACTGGATGAATCGTTTTCGAATTGATGATGACTTGGATAAGAAAAGCGATCTGATGAGGCAGCCTCGGGACATGGCTCTCGAGATCGAAGGTAATCAGATCTGAATCTGCTAGGTCGATGCCACCGATGGCCGATAGCAGGGACTTCCTCTGAGGGGGGTAGCTCTGGAGAACTTCTAAGGCGAACATAGCCGACGGAGCCTGTGCTAAGTCCTCAACGATGCTATAGTGCTGGGCAGCACGAGCATTCGGGTTGTAAGAAGATCTCCTGAGTACTCCTTTAGGAGGGGGTCGGATGGTCGTCTCAGTACTTGGTCTCTCAATATGGAGTGGACCAGGGCTGGACGAAGGAGCACTTTAGGGAACCTCGGGCTCCTTCCAGGCGGACGACGGATACTCCTTTGCTCGAGTCGTTACATGAACGGGAATAGACCCATCCATGAAGACTTGGGAACCAAAGGGAGAAGAAGACGGATCAAACACCATTTGAGTTTGCTGAGAGGGAAAAGGTTCTTTAAGAACCGCAGGAACCCCAGGAGCACCTTTCAACAAGCGACTAACTTCGGATCGCCTTGGGCAGTCCTTAGTGTAGTGATCCTCCTCACAAATGAGACAAGGATATTTGGGTTTGCGCTTAGTTCCTTCCTCGGCTGGAGGTTTGGAGGATTCCTGTTTAGGTTGCTCAGATTTATTTTTTCCTTTTCCCTTTTTCTTTCCTTTCGAGGCCTTACCCTTCGTGGTGGACTGGACGGCGTTGACCTCTGAAGTACTACCAGAATTTGAACCACCCTGGGAAGTGTTTTCGTTAGAAGGACCTGACTTTTGCTTCCCAGAGTTTGAAGATGATTTTTTGGAGGCCGGGTTGACAGAGCCAATAACTCCATCGACAGATGGCTTTGGCGGAGCCTTGGATGTACCAGGTCTCGGGGCGTCCGGCAAATACTCATACAAGGTACCTGACTGAGAGTAAACTAAGTCCAGGTACTGAGCGCGCACGATTGCTTGCTCTTCAGTCACGCAGGCTCCCATAGCAATGTCCCGTGCAATCTTAGGGACAAAGGAAGTCGTGAACCAATCGGTGAGGAGTTGATCAGGAATCCAAAACTTGATCAACCGGCGACGCCTTCTCCGTTCATGTATATGATCGGAGATATGCGTAGCTGTATCCTGCTTAAGAGACGTAAGGAGATGGGTCCCTGTCTCGTACCGAATGGGTAACTGAAAGTGAGTAAGGAATGCCATAGCTAATGAATTAAAATCCTGAAATGACACGCAGGTCAATTCAATATACCATTTAGCGGCAGAACCGGTGAGAGTCCTTTGGAAGAGGCAAAGTCAAATTGAATTATCGAGCCATGATTTAGACGAACACCATAAGTGATACGTCATTACATGGGCTTGAGGGTCCTCTCCGACTTTGCCGTCAAATTTGGGACAGTCGCCAGGTATTTTAGTTGGAACTGGTGGCCATTGTGGATTATGCAAAATGGGATCATTTGTTAACTTCGACACGTCGGGCAGTTCCAACGTCGCTAGAAATGGTAGCTGCGGGTTGAAGGACATCTGTGGATATGAGGTAGGGCCAGAATTCCATCCAATTGCTGGTTGCCCCCACTGGCCTTGTCTAGATGGACCAGGTCCAAAAGGGCCCTGTCCAGATGGACCAGGTCCAAAAGGACCCTGTCCATAAGAATTTTGTCCATAAGGGTTATATCCGGAACTGGATGGTTAATACTGGTTTTGCCCCCCAGCGCCCCATTGGTTACCATACTGCCCTGCAAGTTGTTGATAATTTTGATAAGGGTTGGCCTACGACTGTTGGTAATTTTGATATGAGGCATATTGATTTTGCCCCTGGGGTTGCTGGTATCCATATGGTTGCTGTGCTCCATATTGAGCCTGGGAACCGGGCGACATTTGATAAGAAGGTTGGAATTGGTACCCACTTGAATAAGAAGGTTGGGATTGGTACCCACCTTGTGACTGGAGACCATCTTAATTCTGGGGTTGGTAACCGGGTTGAGCCGCCCTAGAAGGATATCCTTGCGAAGGTTGGGCCATCTGGCTGGAAGGTTGTCCTGGTTGGATCTGAGACGGACCCATTTGCCCAGAAGGTTGAGCTTGCTAAGTGATGGGCTGTCCTTGCGCAATTGAAGGTTGTCCTTGTAGACCAGATGGCTGATTAGGCTGAGCAGTGGGCTGGCCTTGCTGTGCGTAAGGCTGGCCACCTTGCCCAGAAGGGTAGCCTTGTTGGTTTTCGGGTTGACCTTGCTGACCGTAAGGTTGTCTCGGGTTCCCATAGGGTTGCCCCGAAGGGTAGCCCTGCTGGGGCCCAGGTTGTCCTTGTTGAGCATAGGGTTGTCCCGAGTTTCCAGAAGGCTTCCCAAGATATGTATAAGACGGACCACTAGAGGCTAAAGGTTGTCCCTGATAGGGTTGTCCTTGCGAGCCTCCAGGTTGACCTGGATAGGCCTGGCCATAGTACTGTTGCCCATGATTAGGCTGCGAGTAGGATGGTTGACCCTGGTAGGGTGGTCCTTGAGATGGCTGTCCTTGACCTGGACGGAACTGGCCACCACCATATCCGGCAGTACCCCAAGCCACATTCAATGGAACTGAAGCCTCAACATAGGGCTCATTCGGCAAGGAGGTATACAAATAATGATTGAGAGGATCATAATAGGGGCCTTGACCGCCTGGGTTCTGGACATTATGAAAGTATTGGGAATATGCCCCCCTGCCGAAATAGAATTAGAAAGAGGCGGGGCACCACTTGCGGGATGGACAACTCTAGCAGTATGTGCCGATGGACCACTTTGTACCAGGCCTCGAGATGGGCCTGCAACAGAAGTCACAGCAGAAGATGTTGTAACGGCACTAGCAACTGGAGTTGATGACGCGACACAGACGGTCAAATTGGTTGGAACTGATGTAACAACAGTATGGTGAACTTGGGAAATAAAGGGTCCCGTAGTAGGGACAATGTTGTGATCCCACATAGAAGAGGAAGTCGCAGAGCTCATAACATCCCTTAGAGATCTATAGCGTGCCGGCACTGTGATACCGAGAGGTGTAATAGTGTAGGGCGTAGAGATAATTGGGGATGTAGCCGGAATGGGAGTATCAATACTCGACATAACGGGCATTCCACTCGACACAGGAGATGTATCCTCCATGTCGGAAGAATCCATCGGAGATGCAACACCAATAGGAGTAGTGGGAAAATCCTCTTCAGAGGGCTCCCAAACAGGGTTCCAAAACAAGTCGTAAAGCTCATCCTCTGGAGCACGAGAGTTCAGCGGTTGGACACTCGGAACAATAGGGAAAGTGTCGCCACAAACCGGTGTCTCAGGGGCAGCAGAAGATGGAGACCCTTGGTCACTTGGGACGGGAGATGAGATCGATGGATCCGCCAGGATGATCAAACAAAGACCGTGGACAAGCTAACGATAAGAGACCCTACTCAAAACTAAACGCAAACAAGATCTAACAAGGTGAATGTGATCGTGGCTGAATAAATTTTTAAGACATTAGGACACAACTTGACCTTTTCATGTTTTAAGAGTCGAGAAAAGGACAAAAGATGACTCTAGTCGCCTTCAAATTTTTTAGGAGCCCGAAGTGACAAATGCTCAATAGAGCCTTTTCTTTTAAGGAGTCCGAAAAGGATCAAAAAGTGACTGCTCTGGAGAAACTAGGAAAAGGGTTTACCAGACAATCCGTAAAACTGCTTATACACCTTGGCAATCGTATGAAAACCAAGGACTTTCCGTACTGCAGTCAATCTTCCCGAATGCTGTGTTCGGTGCGTTACGACTTGTAAGGCGGCAGACACGGCTTCCCATGGATCAAGGATGACAACCTAGTGGAGTCTCCCCATATATACGCGACGGTACATGGGAGCCCAAGTCCGTACTAGACCACAATCGAATCACACAAGGAGGAATCACCCAACCTTAATGCGAGAACAAAAGTGACTAGGTTTAACGACGCTGGAGCACGTCTCTAGCCTAGACCTCTAGAATGTGAGCATTATGTTCCAATGCATTTTTAAGTATATTCGGTTTATTTTATGGTTGATCTTTAGTTAAGTTTCGATTTCAGGTCCTATCGTATGTGATCTTTCACAATTGCCTAGATGCTAGCTATATGCCAAAGAATACCATTTCGTTCGATGAATACTAACTACGAGAAGGCTAAGAATTTTCAATCAAACAAAATGAGCACAATCAATCAAACACCCTAATGCAGCTAATGGAAAATAAATAAAACTTTTTCTCTCAAGAATATGAATCAACGAAAATTTCTATTCCATTAACTATTGAACGCAAAAGATATTGTTTGATTTCTTTTTCAAAGGCACAATGCACCAGAATGAATTTTGAAAGACAATAACACTGAGTAAAGAGACAAATTCACTCAATGAGAACACAATGAATCCCAAGACACCAAAACAGTTCTCCAAACCAAAATAAAGACAAAGGCTTGTACGAGCTATGTGATCTAAGCTCAAACAAGGCTAGAATGAAATCCAAGCAAGAAAAAGCAAGTCACTCGGAAATCAACCAAAAACACTTCAACAATCACTGAACAAGTGCAAAAAGTAATCACAAAGTCGACTGGACAATCAAGGAACCCAAAACTCCTACGGAAGGCTCGACACACACAGCCACTAGATTCCCTAGGGTTAAGGTGTGAAATCGATAGAAAAAGGCAAACACCCGAAGGACAAAGGTTAAGAACTAGTTAGACAAGGATCAAACACACTGCAGTAATTGAAAAAGATGTGGCAAGATACAAATCCAAGCTCAGAAGGCAGGCAAACAAGCGAACTCAACAAGCTAAGAGGCCTGGCGCGACTGTCAGGCTGTAACTCGCGCTATACAGGGATTGGCACGGGTTGTCAGTTAGCAACAAGGGCCACTAGCGCGACTGTCAAAGGAAAAACCACGCTAATAAAGTTTGCCAATTCAAAATGAAAAACAAGCGGTCCAAAGCTTGGTTTACAGTATCCAGGCAAGCCATGAAGCAAGAGACAGCAAGAAATTCAATCCAAAAAGCTTTCCAAGCAAGCAAATAAGAGAAAACCAAAGAGGCAAGACAAACTCCAAATTGTTCGGTCCGTAAACCAAACCGGAGATTGACTGAAGCGACTTTGATCTACTTCACTAATGCAAAGCAATAGTGTTTCGAAGGCTATCTGGCCGTGCTTTAGACTCCGTCTAAGCTTACAAATCAAACATTAAGCTAAACTCCCCAGTGGAGTCGCCAAATTGTTGGAGAGGTAAATC
This sequence comes from Pinus taeda, assembly GCA_000404065.3. Lineage (NCBI taxonomy): Eukaryota > Viridiplantae > Streptophyta > Pinopsida > Pinales > Pinaceae > Pinus > Pinus taeda. The sequence continues at coordinate 17,125 of APFE030523206.1, read as the reverse complement.
CCCTCTACGGATAGAGGCGATCCCTACTAGTCTAGAACGGGTCTAGCAACAATCAAACAATGCTATCACGCAAGTTCTTAATTGCAAATAAAAGGTAGGTGATGAAGACCTAATTGGATTCCAACGCTTTTGTTCATAGAAGAGATGTCGTCCATGCTCCTTTGCCTTGGCCGGTCACAGTCCTCCACTATCCCCATGAATGGACACCTGCACACAAAGAGAACAACACAAACACAAGCGTGAAATCTAATATATGCAATTATACATCAGTCAGGAAGGACATAATTCAACATTAATCATTACAACAATGAGAATGGAACCATAATGATAGTCATCTATTATTAATAATCAACAAAGGAGAATACAACCAGCGTCCTGACATCAAGTCCTCCTTTGGCTGGGTGCTCAGCTACACAAGTCTTGCAAAGCTTGAAGGGATGAGGGACAAGCCTCTCTCTCTTTGGTGACAAGATCTCCTTACTTAGGTTAAGCCTTATGGACACAAAGAAGGCTCTTGCAACTCTAACCTCTTGATATCTTCCTTTCAGCACAAGTATTAGCACCACTAGAACTACTACTAGCTTGCTCAAGGCATGGAGACAAGCTTTTATAGATGAAGAGGAAGGGATAAGATCAATCACAACAATAATGGATTTGGCCTCATCACTTGGAAAATTCTATGGAATGGTGGTAAACTACCTCCCATTCAAGGAGATTCGAAGCCAAACCATCCTCACTTAACTTGGATTCAGTTGGTGAATGAGTTGGAGAGAACTTTCAGAGGTTGATTGGTTAAAAACTTTGCCCAAAAAGGTTGGCGCGATTGCGACTCTGTAACAGAGCGCTAATGGCGCACCCCTTTTATAGGATTTTCCCCATTGGCGTGGGTAGAACACAGTGGCCCAGCGCTAATGTAAAAGGGGCTATTTTTAAGGGCAAGATGCAGGAGATGTCTTCAGGGCATATGAAGCTCATGTTCAGAGGTGAATGATGCAAGTGGTTTCAAGTCTTGTCACTTCTCACAAGTCTCGGAATGAGTCCTCCAAGATGCAGGAGAGGGGTAACAGGGATGGTGACAAACGGTGACAAATTACTGTGTAACATATGCCCCCTAAAGCATGAGGCCCGAGAGAGAGAGGGGTGAAGTGCTTTACAAGAACATGTGTGACTGAAAACACGGCCGCCGGAGATCCTGCGAAAAGAAGTACAACTGATACCTCAAGTACATGATATACGTGGTATGGGCGCAACCATCCGTAACAGAGTATATATAAAAAACTAGATCCCAGGTATGGACGCAGCCATCCGATGAGGGTCAATGAATGGACTCAGGTATGGTCGCAGCCATCCAATAAACGAGTCATGTAATGATTACAATAATCCACAAAATGTAACCCGGATTTCCATATGCATAATCTGGTGTCTTGCGCTCCAACTCGACCCGAACATAGTACAAGTTCAAGCATGTGAATACAGGAGTCGATGTCGAACATGCATGAACATCGTCTGATTACCAGTCAATGATGAAAACTGTTAACAGACGCGAGAGGTACCACCAATAATGATGATGGTTCTCAAGGTACTATAGGTACAATCCACGACGTGCGAATCAATGAGCCGGTGTCGAACACCCGTAGAATCATCCGATCGGAGGCCAATGATGAAAACCTCACGTCGAACACGAAGAACCTGCCATTGAGGCATGCAGGCCCTAAGGCACCTGAAGGGAGTCTCTAGGTCATCTTCTTGGATAATGAGCTGAAGTCGACAGGAAGTGATCTTGATCGAAGGTGGGCCATAATGTTTCCCACATCATCGACACGAGCCAGAGAGGGATAATAGGTTTTATGTGAGATATCAGAGGGAGGTTGAGTATTCTGCAGAGGTCAACTTCTCTTGAACATATCGACGGCACAACTATGGATTTGGAAGTATTTGATGTCAAATGATCAGGGGTCATGATGACAAGACAATGAGCAGATGAATGGTCAAATAAGATGACCCAAACCCATGGAGGCAAGTGTGAAACGAGACGAGATGTCCCCACCCAGACACGAATGCAGAAAGTGCCATGTTCAAGAGCGACATACTGCCGACGACGATTACGATTCCTTTATTCCCCCACCATTTCTGGCGAGTACCCCGATTATTTTTGGATGGAAAGCTTGACGGGGATAGCATATGCTTGAATGGTGTCATTGCGACAAAACCCGATGTCATTAAAGTTTTAACGAGTCTGAGAAAGGAAAAACTTGGTGTATTTTCATGTTTAGAGTGTTTGAAAACACAGCAAAAAGGAAACTCCAGGGGTGTCCTTTTTCGTAAAGTTGTGTCTTGCGAGCCCGAAAAAGTATAAAACTAAGCTCGAAAGAACCGCCCGGCCATTACGACCGAGGAGTACTTTTCGTGAATAGTGACACCGACCTGAAAAAGTAAAAAAGTGATTGATATCACGTCGTTTCGCTCCCATTAATGACCTTGAAATGACAAAGGCCTGACGATCTTTTCGTTCTTTATACGGTCGGAAAAGAGTTTAAAGACGACCGCCTCTTATTTACATTTAACGAGTCAAGAGGAACAACTCGACAATCTTTTCATGTTTAGCGAGTCAGAAAAGAGCTGAAAGATGACTCCATAGTGACTTTTTCGTGTATTTACCGAGTCCGAAAAAGTATAAAATACAACTCGTTTCACCATCGAAGCGCGTAAAAGACCTGTCGCTGCACAAGAAGCAAACGTAAAACCCATTTTCGACCAAAAATACATTAAAATATTCAAAAATATCGTTTCTAAACCCAAAAATGAGTTAAAAAGTCTATAAATAGGGTGAAAATGTAAAAAACAAAATAACTTTTACTTTTTACCTCTTGAAGAGTGAGAGTGGTCTGTTTGGGGAGAAAACTTCAGGCGGTGATTTCAGCCAATCCGTGCAACCGTTCGCGATTTCGTCGACTCCAGGTAAGAGGCGATTCCCTTAGCTCCATTTCCATACCATTTTTTATGCATTTAATTCCTGATTGGGCCTCTGCAAAGGGGGATTTTCAAATTTAGGGCTTCGCCCCATTGGCGCGGGTATCCGGCACGAACCCGCGCTAATGGGGTAAATTACCCAAGGGGGTCGCGCTATTAGCGCGACTGTTTTAAAAACAGCCGCGCTAACCGCGCAACTCAAATTTTTACATAGATTTACCCATTGCATTTGAATTTTTCTTGGTTCATAAATCTCCAACGCTTTAGTAATGATTTATTTGTCCTTGTGGGTGCAGGAAATAAGCAAAAATGGTGGTAGAGTGGAAAGAAAGAGAACATGATGCCATGGATGCCTTGGCCGTTGAAGATGAGGGGTGTATGAATGCCTTGAGGGACCGTGGCCTCAAAAAATTCTTCCTCACATCATATATGTGATCCCAACCTAAATTGTTACAGTTCATAATTGATGCTTGGGATGTGGACGACCAAGTATTTCGTCTACGGAACCAGACCTTAGAGCTTGAGGTGTCTGATGTATATTTCATCACTGGGTTGTCACGGAGAGGGGAAATTCCCATTTTGATTGGCAGTAGACCTTCCGGAGAGAAGGTAGGCGAAGTAAAGGCCCAAGTGTGTCCGGAAGCACAATTCGAGAGACAGAGTGCTAAGGTGGCTATCAACACCATCCGGGACTTGACACTCAAGGCAATTTTATTCACCATCACACGTGCAGCTGGGGTAAAAGCGCCCCATGAGGCGAGCAAGAACCATCTGATACTCGTGACAGAATTCCTCAGCCCCACCATCTTTGATTGGGCCACAGCTGTGGCTACTAATATCAAAAGGCAGCTCACAAATTGTAAGCGTGCAGAGGTGAAATAGTTCGCATATGGCTCGATTGTGGTATCATTCTTCTTAGAGTGAATACCACTTTTCCAGATCCAGGGGGCCATAGTGGCCGATCCATTTCCACGAGAGCCTAGGATGGTTCGTTGGGCAGCGCCGATGCCCAGAGGAGGAGGGGGCCAGGAGATGTCATGGCAGCCCAAATTTTTCATATGGCTTCGCTGGCAGTTGATCATGATATAGGATTGGCCTTACGCGGGGACCAATTTCATGGGGGACCCAGACATTCCATTACTAGAGGGAGAGGAATGGGAGGAGGAGTTAGGTATGAACTCCTTGTTTTTGATATTTTATGTATTTTCATTTTTTTTCTTTTTTAAATACATGCCTTTTCTGATGATGATTGTATGTATATGTAGATGCTGGCCCAGAGCGACCAGCCGACCTGTCTCCTACAGCGCGGAGGGGCCAACCCGTAGCTGACCCTCAGGCAGGGGGTACCATGGGGGAAGAGCTGATACAGAATCTCGAGGGGCTCACCTAAGGGATTCCGGGTTATTCCAGATTGGTGGACGTGCCTTTCGCATATCAGAGGCACACAGTGGGGGTGCCGACTCGCGTCCATCGCCTGCTGAGATGATTGGTGCGTGCGGTGATGTGCTATCATGAGCACCACCGTGATTAGACTCCTAGGCTTTATTTTCTGCATATTTTTTTGAGAGACATGTGTCTCAGATGTACGGAGAACACAGAGACTCTATCCAGACAGGTCATTTATTTTAGCGCCTCAGTGCGCCACACGTATTATATATATATATATATATATATATATAATAAATATTAATAATATAATATATAATACATGTGTTATAGTTTATTGCATTTATGCTTCTTGTATTATGTTGATTTACATATTATGCAAATGTCTGTCCAATACATAGTTAGCTAATGCATCGGTTACTGCATTAAGTCGTCTTGGAATATGTTGATAAGTAATGAAATCAAAATCTCTTTCCAATAACTTAACACATAAATACAACCTTAAAATACGATGATCTCTGACGGAATAACGCCCATTGAGCTTGTGGACTACAAGTTGAGAATCTAAGTTTACAACCAATGTGCGAATTCCGAGGTTAATCACCTCAGCTAATAATTCAATCACAACACTATATTCAGAAACATTGTTCGTTGTACAACCCAGATACACCCCTTGAATATCTACTAACTCACCACAAGGATCGTAGATCACCCATGCCGCAGATGACAAGTTGCGGGTACTATGGGAAGCACCATCAGTGAAACCAACGTAAGGCGATCCAGACATTTGTTCAAGAAGCAAAAGACACAATAAGCGGCAATCATGCTGACACACTGAGATAAAAACTAAATAAACACGCACACACAACACATTGCTGAAAGCATACGTATGTACAAAAAAGAGAGATTGCCTGGACTCAGGCATAATATTTCTTGAGATAAAGCCCATTTCGAGGCCTGTCCAGGGGATTACCTTCATAATCTATAAGCTCATAGGCGCCTTTTTGTAAAACTCTTTTCACAATATAGGGCCCATGCCACATAGGCTCGATTTTTCCTGCTCCCAGCTTATCGTTAGCTTGATCATAGAGCAGTACTAGATCTCCCTTGATGAAAGAGCGGGGGTTAACAACGTTATCGAAGTGAGTTTTCACTCACTTCTTCTGAGCTTCAATAGCTAGGGAGGCTAGACGACGAGTCTCATCCAGCCGTTCTAAGTAAAGAAGTCACTCTTCTACAGGGGTAGTATCAGGGAGTAACTCAACGGCTAACTTCAGTGAAGGAATCTCACACTCAATGGGAAGGGTCACCTCCAGTCCGTAAACTAATTGAAACGGAGTGAAACTGGTGGCGTCCTTCACGGAGGTACAGTAGGCCCACAAAGCGGAGAACAACATCAGATGCCAACTAGACTTATGCATGCCAACAGTTCTTTGAAGCATCGTGACCAAAACCTTGTTCACGGCTTCCACTTGACTGTTTGCCTGAGGATAGTACGGAGTCGAACTACAATGCCTAAGACCTAGTTGGGTTGTTAACTCGGCCATCATATGATTACAAAAATGTTTTCCGTGATCAGTGACGATGGCTTGTGGAACTCCGAACCGCGAAATAACATGATTAAACAGGAACTGCACCGCGGTGTGATCGTCTTCTGACAATGTAGGCATTGCCTCGGCCCATTTCGTAAAATAATCTACAGCAACGATGATGTATCCATGCCCCCCGGCCAAGCGAGGGTTACAGGTCACATAATCGATGCCCCATTTGGCAAAGGGGCCGACGGTTACAACGGGGTGCAGCAGAGCAGGGGGTGCACGCACCTTCCGTTGGTAAATCTGGCATTCATGACAGGAACAGACAGTAAGAATGCAATCCTTGAAAATGGAAGGCCAGAAATAGCCAGCACGGAGGATTTTCTATGCAGTAGCATATCCAGACATGTGACTGCCACAAGCACCAGAGTGGCAGTCATTTAGAACTCTCTCTGCTTCTTCGAAGGTTAAGCATCGGCGAAGAATAGTATCAACACCGAGACGGTACAGGGTGTCCCCAACGATGCAATATGGTTGGGCTTGGTGTCGAATCCGTCGACGAGCGTCCTTAGAGGTCTTGGGACGGAAAGAGGACGTCTGCAAGTAGACAATAATGCCCCCGTACCAAGGATCAAGGGTTCTGATAAGAAAAAGAGTTTCGTCTGGAATAGAATCCTCTATCTGAGAGGAGGCAGTAGTGGATGGCAAAGAACACAACAGTTCGGCGAAGACAGGTGATTTCTTAGACTTGGTAGTAGTAAATTCCAAGTCAAACTCTTGGAGGATGACTATCCACTTCGAGTATTTGCCCCCCAGCAATTGTCGTGACAAAATATAAGTCATGGGGTTGCAATCGGAGATCACCGTCGTAGTACGCAACAAGATATAGTGACGGAATTGTTGAACAGTGCAAACAGCAGCGAGGGCCAACTTCTTGACATATGCATATCGAGTTTCCGTATCTAACAAGTTGCAACTAAGGTAGTAAATAACATGTTCGATGCCATCGTCGTCATCTTGTACCAGAACCATACCAATGGTGGTATCAGCAGCAGCCAGGTATAACGTATAATCACAATGATAATTTGGAGGCCACAACAAAGGGGTGGAAACCAGAAGAGTTTTGAGACGTGCAAAAGACTCCTCAGCTACGACATCCCATCGAAATGGGCTGTCACACTTAAGTAACCGTGTAAAACCCTTTGCCACTTCGGCATAGTTCGGGATAAATCGTCGTAGGAAATTAGCTTTACCCTGCAGACTCTGCAGTTGCTGCAAAGAAGCAGGGGGAGGAAGATTCAAAATGGCCTCGAATTTAAGGGGATCCAAGCAGATGCCCTCTCGGGAGACGATAAACCCAAGAAGTCGGCCAGATTCGACGCAGAAGACACATTTATGTGGGTTTAGTCGGATATTGTAGTGTCGAAAGCGAAGAAAAATCTCGTGAAGATGTGACGGGTGATCAAAGCGCTTAGCTGAATGAGCGGGAAGGTCATCCAGATAAGGTTGTACGATGTGCCGGATATCGTGAAAGGCATAAGACATCGCACGCTGGAAGGTGGCACCGGCATTCTTAAGACCAAAGGGGAGCTTTTTGTAAGCGAAATTACCCCATGGACAGATAAAGGTCGTCTTGTGTTGATCAGCGGGGGCGATATTAATCTGGTTGTAGCTAGAAAAGCCGTCTATAAACGAATATATTTCACTGCCTGCACAGTCATCAATGAGTTGGTCAATGAATGGTGTGGGGTAGTTATCTTTTGGGCAGGCTCGATTAATGTCGCGATAATCGACACAGACGCGAATAGTACCTTGCTTCTTATCCATAGGGACAATGTTTGAGACCCAATCTATAAGTGGGATAGGATAAATAAAACCATCTTTAAGAAGTTTTTCAACTTCTGCTTTGATAGCTGCCGCCTTACGGGGGTGCACAAGACACAAACGCTGACGAATAGGTTTGGCCCCGGGATACGTAGGTATCTCGTGCACTACAATGGATGGATCGATGCCGGGCATCTCTTCGTAGGACCATGCAAAAACGTCACGAAATTCACGAAAAAGTGCTATATATATTTGAATCTCCTCAGGAGTGCAAGTGACTCCTATATAGATGTTCTCGATAATCCCTGGTTTAACAGAGATGTCGATGGGTTGGGTCTGTGTAATGTTCCCCAAATTTCCTTCAGACGTTGTATGATAGATCTGGATGGGTGTCTGAAGAGGCTGTGAAGGGAGACATGGAGCAAACCACTCGAGACAAGCCAACGTTTCCCGGAGGGTAGGGAGAAACGAGGAACGGTCATGAAGATGGGACCACGGACGTTCCTCAAGAGACATGGTCTCTCTAATGGCTTCGTCGGAAGGAAATATTTCCTTTAACGGATCCGAGGATGCGCATTCTCCAGACCAGGGGGGAAAGTCGTATGAGTCAAGAGCCCCACTTGAAGCAGCGGGTTCAGCATGAGGGGCCGATGCAGCAACGATTTCGATGTAGTTGAGCTCGGCTGGACTCAACGGCATCTCCTCACCCCATGATTCTATCTGGTCGATGGGGGGAAGGGCGCAGGGATCAGAACGAACCTAAATCATAGAGATAGAGGAAAGGTTGGGAGGTGGGAGGGACAAAACACCCATGAGGGCGGGATCTTTGAAGAGCCCAGCTCCCACACTCTCAAAAGGAACAGAGGTATGTTCAACGAAAGGTACATTTCCCTCAGAAGAGGAAGCGAAGAAGGAGAGCTGGTCTACCGTGAAAATTTTCCCTTAGCGAGGGAAACAGATGACACGAAAGAGGGATGAAGCCACGGCATGCATGGCATACGTCCAACTCTAGCCCAGAAGGAGGTTGTATGTGAGATTCGCGTCAACGACCTCAACTTCTACTTCAAAAGTTTTTCCTTCTAAGGTGATGGGCAATCGTTGAAGAATACCATAAGGACGGGATTCTCTCCCATCAAAAGCTTCCAAAGTCGTAGGAGACTGGCTCAGAGTCGAAGACTCGATCGCTTTCCAACAAGCAATAGACATAATGCAAGTCGATGCACCCTCATCAATAACTGTACGATGAATCGTTTTTGAGTTGATGATGACTTGGATAAGAAAAGCGATCTGATGAGGCAGCCTAGGGACATGGCTCTCGAGATCGAAGGTAATCAGATCCGAATCTGTCGGGTCAATGCCACCGATGGACGATAGCAAGGACTTCCTCTGGGGGGGCAGCTCTGGAGAACTTCTAAGGCTGACATAGCCGACGGAGCCTGTGCTAAGTCCTCAACTATGCTGTAGTGCTGGGTAGCACAAGCATTCAGGTTGTAAGAAGATCTTCTGAGTACTCCTTTAGGAGGGGGTTGGATGGTCGTCTCAGTACTTGGTCTCTCAATATGGAGCAGACCAGAGCTGGACGAAGGAGCACTTGAGGGAACCTCGGGCTCCTTCTCGGCGAACGACGGATACTCCTTTTCTCGAGTCGTTACATGAATGGGAATAGATCCAGCCATGAAGACTTGGGAACCGAAGGGAGAAGAAGACGGATCAACCACCATTTGAGTCCACGGAGAGGGAAAAGGTTCTTTAAGAACTGCAGGAACCCCAGGAGCGCCTTTCAACAAACGACTAACTTCGGATCGCCTTGGGCAGTCCTTAGTGTAGTGATCCTCCTCATAAATGAGACAAGGATATTTGGGTTTGTGCTTAGCTCCTTCCTCAGCTGGAGGTTTGGAGGATTCCTGTTTAGGTTGTTCAGATTTATTTTTCCCTTTCCCCTTTTTCTTTCCTTTCGAGGCCTTACTCACCGTGGTGGATTGGACGGCATTGACCTTGGAAGTAGTACCAGAATTTGAACCACCCTGAGAAGTATTTTCGTTAGAAGCACCTGACTTTTTCTTCCCAGGGTTTGAAGATGATTTTTTGGAGGCCGAGTTCACAGAGCCAATGACTCCATCGACAGATGGCTTCGGCGGAGCCTTGGATGTACCGGGTCTCGGGGTGTCCGGCAAATACTCATTCAAGGTACCTGACTGAGAGTAAACTAAGTCCAGGTACTGAGCACGCACGATTGCTTGCTCTTCAGTCACACAGACTCCCATAGCAATGTCCCATGCAATCTTAGGGACAAAGGAAGTCGTGAACCAATCGGTGAGTAGTTGATCAGGAATCCAAAACTTGATCAACCGGCGACGCCTTCTCCATTCATGTATATGATCAGAGATATGCGTAGCTGTATCCTACTTAAGAGATGTAAGGAGATGGGTCCCTGTCTCGTACTGAATGGGTAACTGAAAGTGAGTAAGGAATGCCATAGCCAATGAATTAAAATCCTGAAATGATGCGCGAGTCAATTCAATATACCATTTAGCGGAAGAACCGGTGAGAGTCCTTTGGAAGAGGTGAAGCCGAATCGAATCATCAAGCCATGAATTAGACGAACACCATAGGTGATACGTCATCACATGAGCTTGAGGGTCCTCTCCAGCCTTGCCGTCAAATTTGGGACAGTCGCTAGGTATCTTAGTTGGAACTGGTGGCCATTGTGGATTATGCAAAATGGGATCATTTGTTAATTTCAACACGTCGGGCAGTTCCAACGTCACTAGAAATGGTAGCTGTGGGTTGAAGGACATCTGCGGATATGAGGTAGGGCCAGGATTCCATCCAGTCGCTAGTTTCCCCCACTGACCTTGTCCAGATGGACTAGGTCCAAAAGGACCCTGTCCATAAGAATTTTGTCCATAAGGGTTATATCCGAAACTGGATGGTTGATACTGGTTCTGCCCCCCAGCGCCCCATTGGTTACCATACTACCCTACAGGTTGTTGATAATTTTGATAAGGGTTGGCCTGCGGCTGTTGGTAATTTTGATACGGAGCAATTTGATTTTTCCCCTGGGGTTGCTGGTATCCATACGGTTGCTGCACTCCATATTGAGCCTGGGAACTAGGCGGCATCTAATGAGAAGGTTGGGATTGGTACCCACCTGAATAAGAAGGTTGGGATTGGTACCCACCTGAATAAGAAGGTTGGGATTGATACCCACCTTGTGACTGGAGACCAGCTTGATTTTGGGGTTGGTAACCAGGTTGAGGCTGTGAAGCAGGAACCATCTGCATGCCCGGTTGAGCCGCCCCAGAAAGATATCCTTACGAAGGTTGGGCCATCTAGCCAGAAGGTTGTCCTGGTTGGATCTGAGACGGACCCATTTGCCCAGAAGGTTGAGCTTGCTGAGTGATGGGCTGTCCTTGCGCAATCGAAGGTTGTCCTTGTAGACCAGACGGTTGATTAGGCTGAGCAGTGGGCTGGCCTTGCTGTGCGTAAGGCTGGCCACCTTGCCCAGAAGGGTAGCCTTGTTGGTTTCTGGGTTGACCTTGCTGACCGTAAGGTTGTCTAGGGTTCTCATAGGGTTGCCCCGAAGGGTAGCCTTGCTGGGGCCCAGGTTGTCCTTGCTGAGCATAGGGTTGTCCCAGGTTTCCAGAAGGTTGCCCAAGATATGTATAAGACAGACCACTAGAGGCTAAAGGTTGTCCCTAATAGGGTTGTCCTTGCGAGCCTCCAGGTTGACCTGGATAGGTTTGGCCATAATACTGCTGCCTATGATTAGGCTGCGAGTAGGATGGTTGACCCTGGTAGGGTGGTCCTTGGGATGGCTGCCCTTGACCTGGATGGAACTGGCCACCACCATATCCGGTGGTACCCCAAGCCACATTCAACGGAACTGAAGCCTCAGCATAAGGCTCAATTGGCAAGGAGGTATACAAATAATGATTGACAGGATCATAATAGGGGCCTTGCCCACCTGGGTTTTGGACAGCATGTAAGTACTGAGAATATGCCTCCCCTGCCGAAATAGGACCAGAGGAAGGTTGAGCTCCACTTATAGGATGAGTGACTCTAGCAGCATGCGTGGATGGACCACTATTTACCAGGCCTCGGGATGGGCCGGCAATAGAAGTCACAGCAGAAGATGTTGTAATGGCACTAGAAACTGGAGTCGATGACGCGACACAAACGGTCGGATTGGTTGGAACTAATGTAACAGCAGTATGGTGAACTTGGGAAACAAAGGGTCCCGTCGTAAGGACAATGTTGTGATCCCACATAGAAGAGGAAGTCGTAGAGATCATAGCATCCCTTAGAGATCTATAGCGCGCCGACACTATGACGCTGAGAGGTGTAACAGTGTAGGGCGTAGAGATAACCGGGGATGTAGCTGGGATGGGAGTGTCAATACTCGACATAACGGGCATTCCACTTACAGGAGATGTATCCTCCATGTCGGAAGAAGCCATCAGAGATGAAACACCAACAGGAGTAGTGGGAAAATCCTCTTCGGAGGGCTCCCAAACAGGGTTCCAAAACAAGTCGTAAAGCTCATCCTCTGGAGCACGAGAGTTCAACGGTTGGACACTTGGAACAATAGGGAAAGTGTCTCCACAAACCGGTGTCTCAGGGGCAGCAGAAGATGGAGACCCTTGGTCACTTGGGACGGGAGACGAGATCGATGGATCCGCCAGGATGATCAAACAAAGACCCTAGACAAGCTAACGATAAGAGACCCTACTCAAAACTAAACACAAACAAGATATAACAAGGTAAATGTTATTGTGGCCGAATAAATTTTTTAAGACATTAGGACACAACTTGACCTTTTAATGTTTTAAGAGTCGAGAAAAGGACAAAAGATGACTCTAGTCGCCTTCGAATGTTTAATGAGCCGGAAGTGACAAATGCTCAATAGAGCCTTTTCTTTTATAGAGCCCGAAAAGGATCAAAAAGTGATTGCTCTGGAGAAACTAGGCAAGGGGTTTACCAAACAATCCGTAAAACTTCTTATACACCTTGGCAATCATATGAAAACCAAGGACTTTCCGTACTGCAGTCAATCTTCCCGAATGTTGTGTTCGGTGCGTTATGGCTTGTAAGGCAGCAGACACGGCTTCCTATGGATCAAGGATGAAAACCTAGTGGAGTCCCCCCCATATATACGTGACGGTACGTGGGAGCCCAAGTCCATACTAGACCACAATCAAATCACACAAGGAGGAATCACCCAACCTTAATGCGAGAACAAAAGTGACTAGGTTTAACGATGCCGGAGCACATCTCTAGCCTAGACCTCTAGAATGTGAGCATTATGTTCCAATGCATTTTTAAGTTTATTCGGTTTATTTTATGGTTGATCTTTAGTTAAGTTTTGGTTTTAGGTCCTACCGTATGTGATCTTTCACAATTGCCTAGATGCAAGCTATATGCCAAAGAATACCATTCCGTTCGATGAATACTAACTACGAGAGGGTTAAGGATTCTCAATCAAACAAAATGAGCACAATCAATCAAACACTCTAATGCAGCTAATGGAAAATAAATAAAAGACTTTTCCTTTCAATAATACAAATCAATGAAAATTTCTATTCCATTAACTATTGAATGCAAAAGAGATTCGTTTGATTTCTTTTCAAAGGCACAATGCACTAGGATGAATTTTGAAAGACAATAACACTGAGTAAAAGAGACAAATTCACTCAATGAGAACACAATGAAACCCCAAGACACCAAAACAGTTCTTCAAACCAAAAGAAAGACAAAGGCTTGTACGAGCGATGTGATCTAAGCTCAAACAAGACTAGAATGAAATCCAAGCAAGAAGTAAGCAAGTCACTCGGAAATCAACCAGAAACACTTCAACAATCACTGAACAAGTGCAAAAAGCAATCACAAAGTCGACTGGACGATCAAGAAAACCAAAACTCCTATGGAAGGCTCGACACACATGGCCACTAGATGTCCTAGGGTTAAGGTGTGAAATCGATAGAAACAGGCAAACACCCGAAGGATGGAGGTTAAGAACCAGTCAGACAAGGATCAAACACACTCCAGTAATTGAAAGAGATGTGGCAAGATACAAATCCAAGCTCAGAAGGCAAGCAAACAGGCGAACTCAAAAAAGCTAAGAGGCCTGGCGCGACTGTCAGGCTGTAACTCACGCTAAATAGGGATTGGCGTGGGTTGTCAGTTAGCAACAAGGGCCGCTAGCGCGACTGTCAAAAGGAAAACCGCGCTAATAAAGTTTGCCAAGTCAAAAAGGAAAACAAGCAGTCTAAAGCTCGGTTTACAGTATCTAGGCAAGTTAGGAAGCAAGAGGCAGCAAGAAATTCAATCCAAAAAGCTATCCAAGCAAGCAAACAAGAGAAAACCAAAGAGGCAAGACAAACTCTAAATTGTTCAGTCCGTAAACCAAACCAGAGATTGACTGAAGCGGCTTTGATCTACTTCACTAATGCAAAGCAATAGTGTTTCGAAGGCTATCTGGCCGTGATTCAGACTCCGTCTAAAGTTTACAAATCAAACAACAAGCTAAACTCCCCAGTCGAGTCGCCAAATTGTTGGAGAGGTAAATCCCCTCTACGGATAGAGGCGATCCCTACTAGCCCAGAACGGGTCTAGCAACAATCAAACAATGCTACCACGCA
>APFE030523204.1:6380-31209 GCA_000404065.3 Pinus taeda | reverse complement strand
GGGGGGGGGGGTGAATCTGTATTATTAAATCAGATACTTTTCATTTTTCATACTCAGATTCATATACGCGGCTTCAGTTCAATATATCCGCGTATATACACGACTGTGTTAAATGAAACTAGCGTACATGCAATAATCTTATGATTCAGTTAGCTTGTCTTCAGTAAATGCATCAGAACATTATTAACCATATTAATAGAAATCAGGTGTAGTAAACAGTACAGATCATCACACATAAGAAGCACACATGAACACCATGATATAAGGTGGAAACCCAATGTGGGTGAAAACCACCTGCTGCAATTCGTCTCTTTCTTCCTTTAATAAGAAAATTCTTTTACAATGTACTACTGGTGCAGTCCTTTACTAGTACGCAGGCTACAACCTGCAGAGGGCTACAACCCTCTCTCGTTTTCCAATTACTTCTGGAAGGGAGCTACAACCCCCTTAGCTCTTGTACTAGAGGATATACTAGTACGTAGGTGCTGACCAACAGAAGGCTGCAACCTTCTTTTCTTCAGGGACCATGTTTCATCAATTTTCAGACTGGATCCATAAGTACAAAACAATCACTGCTGCAATACAATCATACACTTATACTTGCATCATAAATCTCTAAATCACCAAAAACTGAATCACTGAAACACTGTCATCAAAAACACAGAACGCAAACCAGAGCCCAGAACTCTGCAACTACCAGTAGAATCAACAGCACCCTGAAATACCAAATCTCATAATGCATACGCCACTTTACTATACGAAAACCGCGTGTATACGCGCTTTCACCTCATACAACCCATGTACAGATCTAAAGATAATTACTTGTACCTTCGCTGTTATATCAACCCAATCCAAGCAGCACAAACCGATAACCAGCAATACTAGATCTTCGCACTTCGTCAGACATTCATTCCTTGCTCACCCTTGCACTACATCTTGGCCTAATGATCTTCTCCTTATATAGGTTAGGCTTCTCTCAATACCATGGTCCAAAACCATGTAGAAACAATACCATGAACCCAATACATGGGGTCGTCACTTTGGACCAAATACTATGGACCAAATACCACGGACCAGAACCATGATTTCCAACATGTACGTGCCTTTACTCTTATTAACCCGCGTGTATACGCGTACGCCCATTCGGCTTCGCTAACCCGCATATATACGCCCTTTCTTCACGGTCAACCTGCGTATATCTCTATGTTACCTGCTGCACTGTGATCTGTCCTCTGAGTGAGTTGCCATCAAGGACAACACCTGAATCATAATGCCAACACTTTCCCCTTTATGCAATGAACTAGATCCATTTGATGAATATGAACTTTAATATTCATTCCCCCAATCAGGAACCCCACTTAGACATTCATAAAATCCCTTTAATAGACTATTTTTCAAACATTGGCACAAATGCATTTTAATTTCTTGGGCATGATAAGTATCATTTTAGACATTGAAATAATTTACAAGTTTCTCTTCATGTCTCTATCTTTCTAATGAGCTAATGTTTTCTAAATTTAGACATTGGGAATTAAATATATGTGATGGGCCTTCAAAATAGACACAAATTAAGGCCCATCTACCCTTTATTACTCACGTTAAGACTATATTAAACCTCTCCTTCTGCACTTAATAATGTTTTTTTAGCTTTATTATGTTCATAGGAAGGTTTAGCGATAATTGCATAATATGTGCCTAATTTTATTTATTTTTGTACAATATTGTTAGAATATTGGGTAAATTATGAATATTTGGAGGAGGAGATAATCTAGGGACTTTCTCCATGCTATAGGTGGACCTTGATTGGATAGTAAATGAACCAAATATCATTAAATTATTGACAAATTCTGGAGCTCCAGTAATTGAGAAAATCTAGGAATGTGTTCCCTGTCATTTAATGAAAATTCCTAGTGCTGGTAACCAAATCCACTATTTGAGGTAGTTTGGAGTGGAAATCTTCCTCCTTTCAAGGAGAATGCTTCCCGATCAATTTGTATAAGTACCAGTTCAAATTTTTCTCTAGGGACATGTATTTCTTAGTCTTCTTGTGGAGAAAACTTGTTATTTAACAACTTCACATTCATTTCTAGCAGGGATGTACTTCGATTGATTCAAATAATGAAGTTTGGTGCCATTTTTAGCTTCTACATCTTGGTTTCCTTCATAGGACTCTAAGTATCCTAAGGTTTTTCCATCCCAGGAGCCTCATAGCCCTCTTGTATAATTTATTTATTTCCTTTGAATGCCTTTTTCAATCACATCTCTTATTTATGTGCTTACTATTCATGCTTATTTTCTTGTACGCTACATTGGTTAAATGATTGATGTGAGTTGTTTTGTAGGTTATTTATAGAGTCACAAAAATAGTGCATCCTTAGAAAAAAAAATCATCTTCAACATCGAGCTACCTCGATTGGTTTACTAGTTCACAAACCTAGAATGTATGGAAGTCCCTTATAGCAAAATAGTAGTAATTTTTTTCTATTTTCTAGAACATGTTAATGAAATTCATTTGAGTTGATTACATTTGCATTAGGTGATAAAAAAAATCAAGTTAATAAAAAAAATTTACCCCATAGCATTTTCACTTCCTTAGGCTAGGCATTTGGTAGGTTAATTAACTCATTAATTTTTGAATTTGAAGATTTTAGAATAGTAATTTTCTGTTATTTTTTAGCACATATTAACAGGTATATTTTGGAGTGATTCCACTTGGAATGGAGTCCTAAGACATCATACTTAATAAATAAAAAAATCCCACCCCATTTTCATTTTATTTATTTGGTCATTCGGCAATTTATCTCCTCCTGTAGGAAAACAAGGCCTCATGTAGCAAAATAGACCCCCTGTAGAACTCTTGTAGCATGTGTCAAATTGACCATATCTCCTCCAAAATATTGGTTTTTGTACCTTAGTCTTGAATAATGACCTCTAGGATTTTAATCCATTGCAATTCACCTCTACTGTTATGGTTAGTGGACAAATTCATGACTTGAATAGCATAATGATGATTACTTCAAGAAGTAACTTATGAACTCTATTGAAAAAATATATATTGAATGTAGTGATTGAAGAATGATTTCATGATTAAGTTTTATTTCGTACATCTTAAGCTAGGGTTTCCATTTCCATCACTGATATTTCTATTGCATAGACTAGGTTTCCTTTTGATGCAACAATTACATTTTTCAAATAAAATAGAATTTATGTTCATGAAACTAGGTTAATCTTTACATTTATTAAAACTATAGTAAAATTTTGATTCCTTCAAATAGATAAGAATTTAGATTTCTACAACTATTTTAGGTTAGATTTTGTGAAATTCACTTCATTGTATCAGATCAACGAAAAAAGAACACATTACATGTTGCACATACAGTGCCAACACCTCTTAAGTTTGTACAAACCCCAAGTTGATAATTTAAGTTGGTAGCCTTGGGAGTTGCAGCATTATTGTTGCAATAATGGGGCTCATCACTTTTTGGCACTGCTGTCAGGGAGGTGTCAAACTATGCATTTGTTTTCTTCCATAGTTGATTCATTTCTTTTATTTTCTGCAAGAACAAAAATTTGATTAGGCATATTTCATTTCAAAGATAGAAAAATTTCATTTCATTAACATTCTTATTCAAAACAAATTATAGAAAAAATATTTCTCCAACACCAAAGCCCCCCCCGACATTTGAACACGTGCTATAGTAAGAACCATATCACTATCCATTTTTGCAAGTAGAATAAGAGGTGGCGGAGAAGGTAGAAGAAATGGATGGAGATTATGACAATAAGGAAGATCCTCTTGGATTTCCCATTCAAGATATTGATAACAGTGTTCATATGAAGAAAATTCTCCATCTTTCTTTCCCAACTTCTATTGTATGGGGTTAGAGGATCTGGAAACCTTTCTCTTTGAATTTTAAATCCTTTGTATATCTTATGGTTAGTTATTAAACACTCAAAAATTGAGATTGTTTCCGGAAAAATTGAAGGATAGAGCTCTTAAATGGTTCATGAGTTTAGGGACTAATTCAATAAGGTCATGGAATGATAAGCAAAATATATTTGTAGAAAAATTTAAATATCATGATCTTAAAGAATAAATATTTAAAATGACCCAAAACGAAGATGGGAACCTTGAGGATCTAATAGAGAGATTCATGTATAATGTTAAGAGGGAAAAATTGCATCATTTAGGATTTGACACACTAAAAACCCTCTTACTTAGAATAATTAGGGATGAGTGGATTGATCTCCTTGATCTCATGAGTAGAGGTGATATATACCAATTATCATTCGAAGAAATTGTGAAACATGCAAGCGCATATTAAGAGGAAGGACAAGAGTATGTAAATAAACATGAAGATCAGTAAGTCAAGCTAAACGTAGAAATTTTCTTAGTAACTTTAAAACATAAATTCTTAGCAATATAAGCGAATAAGTAGAAATTCTAAGAATGAAAAATGATAAAACAAAAATGCTAATATTTGTGTTATCCATGCAGAATCACATGCTACTAAATATAGCCCATCATTACCAAGGCTGGAGGAAGTTTACCAAGAGGACAATGGAGTAGTCAATCACCAAACTAACTATGTTATGTAGATCCAAGAAGACCACGACATCATAGTAAACCTGATATGATGAAAGAACCTATTTCATAATGTCAAGGTTATGCACATCCATCTCAAAGTAATTGGAGCACACCCTTTCCTTGGAAACCTTTTCCATATCAACCCAAAAACCAGTATCCACAACAAGGTTAGCAAGAACCTTATGCAAGAGATCCACAATATCCTCATTCTTTTCTCCAATATCCTCCATACCCAACTCCACTCTATCCTTACCATCCACCTCCACCACAACAACAACCCCAACCACATCCATCTCAAATATCCACTCCCACTCAACTACTCATACAACCATTTATGAACACAAACAATCTAGTAACTCAGCACACTTACAATGTTGAGGCACAAAACTTCCAAAAAACTCCTCTTGATCTAAATGATATTCATCTTAGCTCAATAAAATTATTGCAAGAAAGAGATCTTCCAGTTGTCATTGAAAAACAACATCTAGAAGAAGAATTTCCAAAATAATCATGTATCACATTTTATGGAGAGAAACCATTGGAGCCTGAGATTGAAGAGTTTATGTTATGCTTACCATCAAATCATTTATGTGTGCAAGGGACTAATCGGAAAGAAATATAATATTTCAATGCCACAGAAAAAGAAGACATGAAGAATGATCGAGATGAGCAAGAAAACCAAAGAAATCAAAGCTATATTGAGGTTTGGTTCCAAAAAATCAACAAGATGGACCTTTACTCTCTTCTTCAAAAATGCATGATATCATCAAAGTCAAAGTGTTTGGTCTCTAATATTTAGGTACATGTCAAAGCATATGCTTCAGGCCTACACATGAGTTTATCTATCATATTGATATGCACATGACTCCATTGGAAGTATTCCTACACTTGAAAGAGATTTTGTTTTGTTCAAGTAGAGTATGATAAAAATAATATATAAAATATAAAAAGCGAAAAAAGAAGAGAAAAGTGAAAAAATAAAATCTCAGGTGAAAACATCCTTTGACGCACCTGATATTGGCTCATCTCTTGAAAACTCCATGAGGTTATAAATGGGTTGGAAAAAAAAAGTAAAAGAAGTAAGATCCTAGGTGAAAACCTCTTATGAGATGCCTAGGAAGACCTACTCGTTGAAAACCTCATTGAGGCAGTTAATAGGGCTAAATAAAATAATGAAAAGAAAAACAAAACAAAAAAAAAGGAAAAAAGATGAAATAAAAAATATTTTTTCTTCTAGTTTCATGTATGTACTTTCATGCAGGTACTCCTCTAGCTGCATAAGGAAAAGAAACAAGTCAGTGCCACAAAAAGAGAAAAATAAAGAAATGAGTAATGAAGTAAGAAAAAAGTAAAAACCAACCAACCTTGGGCTTCTTACCTTTTGTGAAAACTGCTCAAGAAGGACCAAGGACATGTCAATCCATCACCGCGATCCATTTCCATGACATTTCCCATCATTCCCATGTATTTCCCACTCATTTTCTTCGTTGTCCTAAACTGCTGTAGCAGGGTTTATTTTTGCTACAGAAGGCCAAAATACACAGGGAATATTTTTTTTTTTTACCATATCTTTAAAACAAAGCATCCATTGGATGATTTCTTTCATGGGGAGATGCATATGCATGATGGTAACATGTTTATGAAATTTTAGAAAATTCCCCTGCACACTTTTCGAGAAATTGGCCTCGATCACCCACAACCATTTTTATTTTTTCTTAAGATTCTTGCATCCATTGACCAATATTATTTATGGGGAGGTGAATAAGGATGATGGAAACATGCTACAAAAATTAGGTCAATCAAGTGTGCCATTTCAGAGAGATGGATAAAAAAAAAATTGCTACAAGAGATTGTCCTAAAATGCTACAAGAGTGACCAAATTTTCTACAGGACTATGATCGCCACAAAGAGATGGGTCATATCCTATGTTTTTCTTTGGGGAATGGATAAATAATTCTACCACACCTCCATCATCCACCCTCCACACCATTTAGTCCTTTTCCATTCAAAAATTCATCTTTATCCATGAAAAAAAATCCCATTTTCACCCCTTCTCCCACAATTTTCACCACAATCCAAAGCAATTGGAAGCACTAGAATGAATAATTGACCAACATTAAGCATTTAAGGACCATATTCTTGATCTTGGAAAGCCACACAAATTTTTTAGGGCTGCTACAGAGTCATTGTTCACCTTCCACAACAACATTTGATCCATCTTCTGAAGAACATGTATTGTCAAGCACTTCAAGAGAATAAATTTATGAGAAATGCTAATGCATGGAGTAACAAGAATAAGAGGATGAAACCTAAAGAAGCCAGAAGTTCAGCCATTATATTTTTTCAATAAAAATAGGAAACCATCAAAGGATCATCACTAGTAGCTTTAGAACCACCATAGGCAGCTTCAACAGTCATATCAACAACCTCAATATCTCCTGCAAAAATACATCAAGGGTAAGGCCCAGGTATGAAATCGTCAAAACCTCTCCTATAGACTTATTTTAGCTCAAAAAAATGTTATAAATTTCTGAAGGGAAAGGTTTTTTATAGCCAAACTTAGTAGCAGAGAAGCCTCAACCTTATCTATTAGTTAACTTCAATTTTCCACCAACACACCCACACGTGTGGAAGAGGAACATGACAAAAGTGAAAATGACTTGAGAAATTGAGTTATTATCATTTAGTGATGATGGATGACAAGGATTTAGCAGGGGTAAGTTCGGGCCAGCTCAATTAACTCAAAGCACGCTGAGTTTATTTTGCATGCAATAAAAAAAAGGAGAAAATTTTGAAAAAGGAAAAAATAATGAAAAAAATCAATATAAAAATAAAAATAAAAGAACATAAAGGTAGATCCACCACCTCTTAACATGCAAGGAATAACTACTACATGATTCGGGTTGGTTGCCAAAAGGGAAAATAAAGCTGCTACATGAGGAACATAATTGCTACAGGAAGAACAAATTTTCTATAGGAAGGAAAAATTTGCTACAAGAAAGAACAAAGATGCTACAAGAGATATACATATTGCTACAGGAAGTTAACAAAGGGTTACAAGAGAAAAAAATTGCTACTAGGGTGGTGGACAATGATTAATTAATTGATACAAGGTACAAATAAACACAATAGAGTTGCAAAGGGTTTGCTACATACATGGTGAATTCTCCAAGGGTGAAAGGTATCCAATTCACCAATTTGGTCATCACATCATTCCTTTCCTTTGCTTCAATTTACTGACCATCATTTCTCCCTATGTAAGAAGAAAGAGCTCTTTGTTAAGTGCTTTCAATTCCATAATTTAATGAGAAAAGAGAATTTAGATTTATAACCAAGGGTGTTCATAATAATTTGATTGATAATATGATGTGTCATTGCCAAGAATTTGTGTCAGCAGTAAGAGGTTTGGACTTTAATGTGAATTGGATTAATAATGAGGTAACAGATGTTAAGTAATCCTTCCTTTCACAAGGACAAGTGTCATAGGAATACCGAGAAGACAAACCAAAAGAAAGGTGTTTCACTCACAAATATAAACCATTATAATTGAAGAATCACCTCAGAGAAAGAATCATCCTTGATCAGATATTGATCTAGGACCTTAATGACCAATCAAGTGCCAACATGCGGAAAGCTCAGAGGCCACCACATGGCCCTGGAATGGTTATGTAAAATATGTCAGGGTCTGACGAAATCAAACCCGTGACCTTTGACAAGATAGGATAGTGCTCTACCACCGCTGCCAAATGTTGTTTCTTAACAGACCATGGATGCAGTGCATATTTGTTTTGTATCAGATGGAGGTTTGTTTTATAAAGAACTTCAATCTGTGTCATTGGTCTGATCTTTCCACATCTAATAGACATCACGGCGTCCACTCACAACTAGCCTGGATGATCTCAACCGTTGATGTATTCCGCTCAATCTAACAATGGTCGCACAATCTTGCGCAAATTCATGCACAATGGTTAATACTCTGAAAGCACGTGAAAAAAGTGGTTTTCCCATTCTATGTGTTAGCCACTCAAGTTAATCATGTGAATTTGGAAAATACGGGTTACATCCTTTTAGGCGCATGAGATACCCCTCTCCACTTATCAATATCATGGTTGAAGGATTAACCACGACCGCCAGATATGTGTGTGATAAGGTCTTATCACTCATGTGCGCGCCCAATGTTATGGTAACAGTTACCTCCAATGGTCAGCCTGGTGGAACAGATAAACTTAGGCATATATGCAAATTTTAGATGAAGATAAGTGTATTTCACCAATATTGGTGGAGTATCCCTAGAGGATATTGCATAAAAGCACTCCAAGAGCAGTTTTCGATAAAAAAAGACAGAGAAAACAAAGGGGAAGAAGAGAAATAGAGAGAGTGAAACAATAGGCTCACTAGGCTAATTGGAGCCTTCTAAAGCTGATGGAATAGTCTAGAGAATCTAAGGAAGTTATATTCATGGAGAATTTCATCCAAGAAGATTGATCGTGGAGCTTAGAGTCACTAGGGGTTGGAGGAAGTTGTAGGAGCTACTCGTACTCATTCTCAGTAAACCAACAGTCGTTCCTAGCTGTAATGAGCATTCTGAATCCATTGCAGGGATTTACAAAAGAATTTGGAGACTTCTAAAATCCGAGATGCTATAGGGAAATTTCAGGTAGCAAATGATCAAATGATTAGTCTATTTTTTGTATCTAATATGTGTTGGAGACAGTAGGAAGTTTCAGAGACAGTTGAAGATTTCTGAAGGAGTTAGTTCCATCAAGAAGCTCAAGGTAGCTTAGAGCATTGAAGGAATCAAGGAATCATTTTCAAAGTGATGACATCAATGACAGGGATAGAGATGGTATTCTAAGCCCATTGGTTCAGTTCAGTAACCTTTGGAGTTAAGTGTGGAACTTGTTAAAGAAACTTTTCCATAATCCCAAAGAGCCAAGTCAAGATGACAAGAGCTCAAGGAGACAAAGACCACAATATTTGGGTGAACTCCTAGATTAAATTTGTTGTTATGTGTTTATGTTTATTTACTACTTTATATGACTATTATACATGTGGTTAATATAAGCATAAACACATAAGCACTTAAATATTTAAAAACAAACAACATACACCTATCTCAAGTATTTAATTCTACAAATTTCATACATAAGCTAGATCAATTATTTATTAAGCTTTGGAGTGGGAGGTTCTTGTAAGCATAACAAGTTGTTAAACCCCCATTTGAAATTAGGTGGTATCAGAGCGGGATGCTTGATTGACAGAGCAAGGATTGACAGAGAAATAGATTGCTTGTTTGACTTGAAAGGTGTTTAAAGAGTACAAAGAATTTGACTGTTTGATTGTTTGTAAACTGAGTATTTGAGTTTGCAAAGGTGAAGGGAAAGCTTCTGCTAGCCAAGTCCAGGAGAGGAAAAGAAGGAAAAAGGGCTAAAGGCATTTTCCTTACCCAAAGGACCTCAAGGAAATCCTTGAAGCACAAGAGGATTCATTTGCAAAAGGCTACTTGAATAAGAGTTTGACTCTAGTTCAGAAGATTTGTTAATAGATTTTGAAAGCTTTGTTAACTTTGTTGAAGTTATTTGTTCATTTTCATAATGACAACTTCTACAAGTGAGTCTAAAAAATCCTCCTCCTTCACAAGATTCTTCGATGAAGACATGAAGCGAGACATGTTCATCATGATGGATATGGTGAAAGAAATGTATGAAGATGAAAGGAAGAGCACCAAACTTCAAGAGCAGTTGAATTCCATGAAGGAAGAGAAGTAGTTCTTTTCTGACAAGTTGCAGGAAATGGAAAGCCAACTTCATATTGCAAATATGAACCTAGAAAAGATGCATGAGATGGAGACACAATTCCTTGTTGCCAAAGAAGCCTTAGTAAAATATCAACTTGAAGAAGAGGTAAACAATCATAGTTTGTCTTCAATTTCCTCTAAGAATGTTTATGTTGGTTCTTTTGAAAAACATACAAGAAGTATAGGGTCCAAGTTGATGTCAAAAATGAGCTATGAAGGAAACTGATTGGGAAGACATGCACAAGGCATTGTTGAGCCAGTAATGGTTGAGGAAAGGGCTAAGGATTTGGGTCTTGGCTATGGACAATCTTATGGAGAAAGTTCCAAAGCAGCCATGAAGGAAATTGAAACAGTTCCTAGAAGGAGTTTCATTTCACGTTCTCTACCTCAAGTTTGTAAAGATTGTATTCATGGGGAATGCAATAGCTTGAAACATACTTTGCAAGAAGAAGGTTTTCATAAGCATATACTTGAACAAGAGATTTGTGTAAGCTCTCAAATCATTTAAGAGATTGATGGTGTTCCAAAGGGAGCCATTTCTTCATTCGATTCACCTCGTCATGAAGGAAACAAAGGTGAAAGAGAAAGCTATAAATCTGATTTCAATAATATTTCTTTTGATTATGCAAAGCATGATAAATTTACACATAAGAATTGGAAAAAAATTGAATTTTCCTTTTGTGTTTTGGATAACCATAGTGTTTCTAGATGTTAGAAGAAAATGGCCACATACAAGAAACTTTTGAAGAAAAGGAGGCAACAAGCCAAAGGTCCATTGGACAAGGAAAATTATGTTGTAAAGAGGATGAGCATGCGTTGCACTTATTTTCATAAGCAAGGTCATATTGCTGAGAAGTTTTGGATTTTGAATCCAACAATGCTTCCACAAAATCTAAAGAAGGTGGAAAAATAGAATGGCAAGAGTGGAAAGGAAGTTTCCATAATTGGTGTGTTTCAGGATGATTCGCATGTTGATGTCGACGTGTAGTTAAAGGAAGCGCCTTCAATGTGGATTGGTAATAAATGGTTAGAATTCTTATCCAATTAAGGTTGCATGTCTTTTGATTTGATACATTTCTTTTCCAATGGAATGCAAGTTGCAGGGTTTTACCAAAAAGGTGAATGAAAAAGTTGAGTATGAGACTCAATTTAATGTAGCAAAATTATATTCATTTCAGCTTTGTAAGTACATGTAAATATGATTGAGGATCTTGTACTTATGATTGTGCTCAAGAAAAACTTGAAGAATGGAATACATACATGAGAATGGTATGTATGAACACAAGGATGTTGATGATTTCCTTGTATTTGAACATGTATGTGTAATTGACTTGATGGTTGATTGCTTTGTTTAAACATGCATGCAATGTCATATCGACTTGAAAATGTTGATTTGGTCTCCAAGATTGAAAAGGGAGATAATGATGAAGTGTTTCACAAGAGGTGGAAATCTTTCTTTACATGATTTACTTGAAGAGTCAATTGTTTGAAAAGGCATGTTTTTGTCGGCTTGCTATTTAGCCAATAATTTGTATACAAGATGTAAAGGCATGATGGTGATTCACATGATCTTAAATTTGTTTCTTTTGATGGAGCAAGAGTTTATGTCGTTAAGTTATTTCTTGTATTATGTTGTTTTTGACAAGATGTCAGAAGAAGATTTGTAGCAGCAAAGATCGCCATAGAAGTGGCTTGATAAGAAGTGATTTGACTTCTTAACCCAGTAAACGTACTTTAATTGGTACACATGCAAATTTCAGTTGAGTATACATGAATTTATTATGTAATCTCACATTTTCTTGAGCCACCTTGGATCGATGATCAAGGAAGCGATGTTCATCTACCTTTTGTAAACTTCTCAACGTAAATTCTAAATGAGTTTAAAGAAGATAGTTCTTAACAGGAGGACAAGCACATCAAGGAAGGGAAGTGTTGACTACCTTTGAGTTTTGGTTCAAAGGCACCATCCATGCAACGCAAGTGTATGGAGGCTGAAAGAAGAGGGTGATGTTACTCTCATCTACTGTACATATCAGTAAATCAGTCTTTTGGGGTTTAAAAGATTTATAATGGGGAGGAGTGATCAGATATTGATCTAGGACATTAAGGACCAATTAGGTGCCGACATGTGGCAGGCTCAGAGGCCATAATGTGGCCCTAAAATGGTTATGTAAAATATGTTTGGGTCTGACGGAATCAAACCCATGACCTTCAGCAAGACAATGCTCTACCACCTACACCAAACGTTGTTTCTTAACAGACCATGGATGTGGTTCATATTTGTTTCGTATCAGATGGAGGTTTGTTTTATAAAGCTCTTCAATCCATGCCATTGATATGACCTTTCTAGATCTAACGAATATTGTGTCGGCCTCTCACAACTTGCTCGGACGATCTCAACAATTGATGTATTTTGCTCAATCTAACAGTTTTCATGCAATCTCATGCAGATTCATGCATGACGGTTAATACTCCAAAAGCATGTGAGAAAAGTGGTTTTCCCATGCTACGTGTCAGTCGCTCGGGTTAATCGAGTGAATTTGGAAAATATCGTTTACATCCTTTTAGGTGCGTGAGATACCACTCTCCACTTATCAATATAGTGGTTGAAGGATTAACCACGTCTGCCAAATATACACACGATAAGGTCTTATCCCTCATGTACATGCCCAAAAGTTACTGTAATAGTTACCTCTGATGATCTTCCTAGAGGAACAGATAAACTTAGGCATATATGCTAAGTTTAGTTTAATATAACTGTAGTTCACCAATATTGATGGAGTATCCCTAGAGGATATTGCATAAAAGCACTCTAAAAGCATTTTTCGACAAAAAAAAGAAGAGAAAACAGAGGGGAAGAAGAGAAACAGAGAGAGTGAAACAAGAGGCTCATTAGGCTAACTGGAGCCTTCTGAAGCTAATGGAATAGTCCAGAGAAGCTGAGAAGTCATCTTCATGGAGAATTTCATCCAGGAATATTGATTGCGGAGATCAGAGCCACCAGGGGTTGGAGGTAGTTGTAAGAGCTACGAGTACTGATTCTCAACAAACCAACAATTGTTCCTAGTTGTAATGAGCATTTTGAATCAATTACGGGGATTTGAAGAAGAACTTGTAGACTTCTAAAGGCCAAGATTCTACAAGGAAGTTACAGGTAGGAAATGATCAAATGATCAGTCTCTTGTTGGTGTCTGATATGTGCTGGAGATAGTAGAAGAAGTTTAAAAGATAGTTGAAGAATTTGAAGGAGTTAGTGTCATAAAGAAGCTCAAGGTAGCTCAAAGTAATGATTTAAGGAATCAAGTGTAAGGAAGCTTGGATCTATTTGCAGAGTGATGATAGCCATGACAAGGATATAGATGGTATTCTAAGCCCACTGGTTTAGTTCAATGACCTTTGGAGTTAAGCGTGGAACTTGTAAAAGAAACTTTTCCATAATCCCAAAGAGCCAAGTCAAGATGGCAAGAGCTCAAGGAGATGTAGCTCATGATATTTGGGTGAACTGCTAGATTAGATTTGTTGTTATGTGTTGATGTTTATTTACTGCTTTATATGACTGTTATACATGTGGTTGATATCAACATAAACACATAAGCACTTAAATAGTTAAAAACAAACAACATAAAATAAAATAACATTTAAATTCATGAAAGTGGGTTAACCTTTACATTTATGCAAAGTAGAGTAAAATTTCCATTCCTGCAAATAGATAAGAATTTCTATATTTGCATCTAGTCTCAATTAGATTTTATGACATTCACTTCATGGCATCAGATCAACGAAAGAAGGACACATTGCATGTTGTACATACAATGCTAACACCTTGTATGTTTGTACGAACCCTAGGTTGATAATTTAAGTTGGTTCTTTGGGAGTAACAAAATTCTTGTTGCAATATTGGGGCTCATCAATATCTCCTCTAAAATATAAGGAATAAATAATTTTTCATCTATTATCCACATAATATTAGCCCTTGATTTGTAAATCCACCTTATTTATCCCACATGCATTGTTTGATGGTGATTAATAAATGATCTCCCAATATAGTTTGTGTGTAAGGTTGAGAGAGCCATGAAATCTCACATGTTTTGTGCATAGTGTAAATCTTTTGCCACCACCTCAATGCCAAGTCATCATGGTAATCACTTCCCAGTAATTTGTGTTCGACTGATACCTCCCAAGTGCCACCCAAAGATAGATATGCTCCCACATTCATGAAAAATGACTAAGTATGGAATAGATATGCTCCCACATTCATGAAAAATGACTAAGTATGGAATAGATATGCTCCCACATTCATGAAAAATGACTAAGTATGAAAAATGACCAAGTATGGAATTTTTGAGCCTAAAGGCTCTCATAATCGTGAAATTGACTAAATAAAGAAATAGGTAAAATGAGTAATGAAGGGAAGTAGAGTAATTCAACGTAAAAATAACACTTAATCAATATTTCAAAAAAATGGTTGGGGAAAATGGATAAATGACATGCATAATTAGAATAATAAAGGAAATAATATAAATAATGATAAGTGGAAATGAATACAAAAATTGGATGTGAGGAAAATATTCACATCTTACACATATCATTTTTATTTTTATTTTTATTTTTAATTCTATAAAATGTTGGATGAAGCTAACACGCAAGAATATCCCATGAGAGGATGATCACATTCAAATTTCCTTCATTTTGGTATTTGTTATATATTACACAGTCTACTAGAATGATACTCATCCGACCAAGTTAAATGATACACAATTTCCAACATTTGAAAAACCAAAAATTTGGGATTACGATTCCTCTTATGTCATTATTTTTTTATTTACACTAAACGCTTTTTCTTTCTTAAATTAATGTTTCGATTCGATTCTTTGGAAAATCCATGAAAATGTCCACTGTGTCGAAATCAAGCAAACAATCCAGGTTATAAGTAATATAATTTGGAACAGCATGATACCTCACGAACTTAATTAAAGGGATAGCAAGTCAACCTTGTTAGGTTGTTGGTATTATTATAAAGTGCAATGAAGAATGAAGTTTGTGGTATAAGTTTTAATTAATAATAAGAGTTACGAGGAGTCCATATTATTATGCCGTATAACCACGTAGAGACAATATTTAAAAAACAGTGTTCAAACATTTATGTTTGCTAAGTTGTTGAACATATTGTTAATTTTATTAGCCTAGTGGATGATATATATATATGACCTTTCATGTTGATCGAACGCATTTTTAAACAAGTCAAATACACTTTTATTATTATAAAGTTTATGAATGGATAAGCGTTTACAAAGTGATGTTACAGATCCATAACCAAAAAAACATAAACGTTAAAATGACGATGAACAAAATCGACTTGCGATGATTTGTTGTATTCTACCAAGGTGATGGTTTTGTATAGATTTTCACGATGATATAATAAATTGTTAAACGAATCAAAATCCTACACATATATATATATATATAGTGTAGTATTCTCATGAAGCAAGAGCGTGGAGAATGGTATATATATATAGTGTAGTATTCTCATGAAGCAAGAGCGTGGAGAATGGTTATATAATTTTTTTTTGAGAGAGGGTGATTGCATTATGGAATATTTAGGAAAATTAGCATTTTTAAAGTTGTTTAAGTGGAATTTTTCCATAAGGGGTATTATAAAGAATTATTAATTGGATTTTTTTAATTGTGGAGGGTAAGCATGGAGAAAGGTTAGCTAAATATGTGTGTTGTATGTTTCTATACCATTAATGGAATGCGAGTAGTACCCTCGAGCATAATTTACATTGAAATATAATATATATCAACACACCAACCATTATATAAGTATCAACACACATGTATATATCATTGGTTGAATAAATTGTCATCTAGAATGCTTTCTTTTTTCAATACAATATTATTGCTCCAAACCTAATGTTTCATACAAATTTGGGCAAAAACTTATATTCATTCTCCACACCCATATCCATTTTCCCACCCTTCCCACATTCTAGACATTTGTGCAATATAGTAGTATTCACATGGAATGAGAGTACAAAATAGACAATTAGACCTTTCTAAAGATTTCTTTTTTAGTAAGGGGGGCATCACAACAAAGGATTAATATACCATTCCTCCTACATAGTATTCCAATGGAGATCAAGCACGTATAATAGTTGGACAATGATTCCTTGAGGATGGTATTAATGTCATTGGGTATAGATTTTAATGGTCAACTAAGTCTTCATAAAGAAAAAAATTCAAATAATGGGAATCTAGGGGAAGGGTTAAACAAACTTTCCTTTATATTAATATTTTTAAATGGAGGAATCATAAAGAGTGCTAAACACACTCTTTTTCAAGGACAATACTTCTGTTGTGACATATCTGGTTCAAGGGTTGGCTAACCCTTAAACAAAGTTTCCAACAAAGGGTCTCAAGCAAATATTAATAGACCCTTCATACCATAATAAAATTCACATGAAAGTGTATAAATCTAAAGGGTCACATGAATATTATTCAATGATGGTATTCTCTTCACATTGTATCCAATGGAAATGCCACTAATTATTCTTCAAGCATTTTATTTTATTCTCGGGGAGTGTTAGAATGGAGAAGGGTTGACAAGTCCTTATTGTAGGAAGGTATTTGCATTCAAGACTATCTGGTGGAAGTATTCACTCAACCTTCCTAAATTATAGTATTCTCGTATAGGGGGAGCATAGATAATGTTTGGTACAAACTTTGTAAAAGATTATATTCATGTGAAGGGATATTTAGTGGAAGGATTTCCCTATTCTTCCTTGGGCATATTTTTCATATAAGGGGGATTGTGGGGAAGAGTTGCTTGAACCTTCCTCCAGCACAAAATTCTTATGGAAAGGGATCATGGAAAAGGGTCAACCACCCCTTCCTCAATCATGGTATTATCATCATGGAATACCAATGGAAGGGTTTTTCAACCTTTCTTCAATTATAGGATTCTCATTCACTTGGAGCTTAAAGAAGGGGTAGTCAACCTTTTGTAAAGGATCGTTTTCACAATGAGAAATATCCAATACAAGGGTTGGATAACCTTTTCTCTTGAAAAAGTTTCAAGTAAGGAGGATTCAATGGAAGTATTGGCCAACTCTTCCTCTTGAAGGACATTCTCATGGAGGGGGAGAATAAATAAGGGCAATTCAAACTTTCATTAAATGTAATTTTTACATAATTTGCATCCTTAAAAAGGATCATTCAACCCTTATATAGAATAGTATTTCATGGAGGGGGATCATGATGAATCATCAATTGGAAATTTATCATGGATGCTATTCATATCATGTGGCATCTAGTGGAAGGATCGATAAACCTTGACAAAAACAAATCTATGTCATAAGGGGGGAATAAGAAAGGGTTAGTTGACTTAATTAAACACATTATTCTCATGTATGGGAGCATGGAGGGGCATCAATAAACCCCACCTTAATCTGGTAGTCTTTTTGGGAGGCATAGAGGGAAGGGTCAACCAATCCTTTTTCAAGCACATTCAGATTGAGTGAGAGCATGGATAAGGTTTAACTAACACTTGTTAAAGGATGGTATTCAACTGAAGGAATATCCAACAAAAGTGTTATCAAACCCTCCAACACGATTGTTTTTAAATAATGGAATTCTCATGGAATGGTTAACTAATCCTCCCCTTGACATAATATTCTTATGGAATGAGATCATAGAAAAGGGTCCTTCATGGGTATGTAGTGAAAGGGTCTAATGACCCTTATTATATCATAGTATTCTCATGGAGGGGGAGCATGGAGAAAAATCAAACCAAACTTTTAAATGGATGGTATTCACATGATGTGATATCCTATGAAATGGTTGCCCACCCTTCCTCCAAAAAGTTTTCACATAAGTGGGGCCATTGAGAAGGGTCATTAAATCTTTCCTCCAACATACCATTATCATGGTGACGAAGCATGGACAAGGGTAAGCAAACCCTTCCTCAAGGATGGTATTCATGTCATGGCTCATCTAGAAGAAGTTCTGGTCAGTGCTTTCAAAATTATAGTTTACATAACAAAAACATAAAAGAAGGATTGACCAACCCTTCGTATGGCATATAATTATCATGGAGGGGTAGCATAGAGAAGGGTTATCTAAACATTCCTCAATGATGGTTTCTCATTACGATGTATAAAGTGGAAAGTTGACCAACCTTTTTTAAAGCATAGTATTCTCATGGAGTGGGAGAACGGAAAAGTGTAGGATTTCCTTTCCTAAAGGATGGTTTTAATGTTGACGAGTATTCAATGCAAGGCTTGTCCAATTATTCTTCTAGAATTTTTTTCTAATAAGTGGGATCTTATGAAAGATTCATCCTACGCATCCTCCAACATGTTTTTTTATGGTGGGGGAGCATGGATAAGGGTCACCCAACCCTTCCCAAAGACAAATTTTCACATAATTGGGATCCTAGTGAAGGATTAGTTGGCCCTTCTCCTAGAATAGTATTTTCATGGTAGGGGAGTAGGGTTAAGGGTCATCCAACACATTCTCATTGATGGTATTTGTATGAGAAGGTATCCAATAAAATGGTATGGTGATCTCTCCATAAGAAATGTTTTGGTGTAAGGAGTACCTTGGTGAAGGGTCAATAGGCCCTTCCTCTTGCATAGTATTATCATGAATGAGAGCATGGAGAAGTGTTATCAACCCTTCCTTAATGATGTATTCTTGCCATATGGTATAATGGAATTTCCAAGTGGTACTTCTTCAAGCATAAAATATTAATTTTGGGAAAGAATGGAGAAATTTCATTTGACCATTTCTAAAGGATGATAGTCATGTGGAGAAGTATCTAGTGGAGGGGTCAAATGAGCCTCTATCAAGTAATATTTTCAAATAATGGCATTTTAGAGGGTTGTTTGACTAACCCTTCCCTCATCACAATAATTTCATGGAGGGGAGTTAGAGATAAAGGTGGTATTAAAATTCCTCAATATATATATTCTCATCGGAAGGTATGTAGTGGAAGGGTTAGTTTATCAGTATTTAAGCATAATGATATCTTGTATCTTGAGGATGAATAATTATGAGACAAATATTCTTGAGAGATGGTATTCATGTCATGAGGTATCTTATGGAAGGGTTAGCCAACACTTCCTCTAGTTACCTTTTTTCATACAGTGGATCTTATTTAGTTGACACTTCTTGAATGATGTTATTCATGATAATGGGTATCAAGTAGAAGTGTATACCTACTCTCCATCAACTAACATTTTCAAATAATGGGAATCTCTACGAATTGTTGTTTGACCCTTTGAATCCATCAAAAAATTACTATGGAGGAAGAAAATACAGAAGAGTTAGATGACCATTTCTCATTGATGATATTCTCATCATGGGGTAGTGCAAGGTTTAGTCAATCCATATTCAAGCATAATATTATCATGCATTCAAATCCTAGATAATAGAAAATAAACCCTTCATGTGAGATGGTTTTCATGTTGCAAGTACCCTATGGAAATGTTGATAGACACATCAAATATATATGTTTTCCCATAAGGGGTATCACAAGGAGGTGTTGACTAGCCCTTCCTCCATTTATTATATTATCATATAAATGGATCATGGAGAAAGGTCCACCAACCCTTCTTAGGGATGATATTTATGTTAAAGAAAATTCAATGTGTGGTTAGCATGAATAAGGCTAGAAAAGAATTCTCATGTAGGGATAGCATGAAGAAGGTTTGGATAGCCCTTCCTTAAGTATGGCATTCACATCAAGGTTTATATAGTGAAAGGATTATCCAAGTATTCTCTAATGATGCTATGGGTATAATATGTTATATAGTAGACGGGATAGAAAACTATCAATCAAGTCTTTTATAGGAAAGCAATCTCAAGATATGTTAACCCTTCATCAAACATAGGTTTTGTGTAACGGGTACCTGTTTTGCCCTACAACAACCCCCCATTTCATATCAATATTATCTCAAAAACATAATATGAAATGGGTCCCTTTTCAATTTTTGTTTTTTAATTGGTGTCAATTTGAGTTCTATTCTAAAAGGCCCGAATAAATAAAATAAAACATTACCAAAAAGCCTTTTCCATAAACCAATCGAAAAACCTTAAGGCAAAACGATTAATCTTTTGTCATTGCGATAAAGCAATCGCAAGATCGCATATCGCAATGACAAAGGGAACACAACTTCAGGACATATTGGTTTGTTCCGACGTGAAATCACTATCAGGTATCGGAAATAAACGAATTAACACCACTAAAGCCCCCTTTTTGCTCCGATGCGATGCGATATCGGCGATCAACAATCTGCGATAATGAATTAGCACAAATAAGCTCCCTATTGCCCCGATGCGATGCGATATCACTATCGGCAATCAGCGATTGACTATGCACGCCTCCTTAACCGCCCCACTCGCTACTCCCGACACGATGCGATATCACTATCGGCGATCGGGGATTCCAAATGGAACCAAAATAATGACTTATGATTTTCCCCGACGCCCGATTGCGATAAAGGCAAAAGCACAGTTTTCAATGCAAAACCATAAAGGAAGTTTAATACGATTTATTTGTAATTAAGGCACTATCTTTCGAAAAGCCGCTCATCCGCGCTCAACCGCCAAATCGCCCAAGGCACACTTCAAATAAATCGTTCGGCCATTAATTGAAATGACTAGTATTGATTAGATTGACAGGCCTTAACGGCCATTTAATGAAAACAACAAGCTTGCGATCTATTTTCATATTTGATTTGAAGCCATCTTAAGTCAATCGATCACCATGAATTTATCAATATATATATATATATATCTCAGTCTATTCGATTCATGTTATTGTTTCCTGTATTATGCCTATTGATCTCTTTGTGCAGAATTCTCCCGCAGAGACAGATTTGAGTGGAATGGGAAAGAAGTCCAAGAAGACCACAATGCCTTCCGCTTCGCCGGCCACAGGGCAACCCGTCGTTGATCCATGCAATAAAAAGAAAGGGCTTATATCGGACACTACGTGCCTGGGACTTACCAGAGCTACTTGGCAAGACACATACAACTTGATTGAAGCTGAAGACCCGAGGGTGACAGGGATACAAGTTTCTGCCGACAGTACCAGTAAATCCGAGGCTAATCTGAGTGATTTAGCCAATTCCTTTCTTTACAGAATAGCGGCCCGAGAGAAAATTCTCCCATATACAGATGTGGTAAGATGGGCGATTCAAGAAATCCTAATTATCGATAGAACTTTCAGCACTATAGATGGGAGGATTTCTGGTCCTTTTCGAGCCGAAGATCTAAGGCAAATGTATCATTTGCCGGCGGAGGATATAGAAGTATAACACGGCATTCCTAGAGAAGTTCCGAGAAGAAAATGAGACTAAGTCCGAACCAATTCAAGGTTGGAGACAAAATCCAGCAAAGCACAAGCACGAATCTTTGGGTAAGTACTCAGTCGATTCTCTATGTTCTCCTTACTGCTATGCTGGGATTATGATGTGCAGACTATGGGGATTACATAATTCCACCAATTTTACCATAGAAATGGTCCCCTTAATGGAGGCGGCATGTATTGGCGAAATAATGGATTGGGCAGATATACTATCCGATAAGCTAGCAACTGCCATTCTTAATTTTATGTTTAACTCTCGCGTCACTGAGAGGTTCATTCCGCCATTTTACTACAGTGCCTATGTGTTAGATGTTTTATGTTTTAATTATGAATTTCATGTGCTCAGATGGAGGTGGACTTCGCAAGACCCCACACCCATCCACATATATCATCAAAAGTTGTGGAAGACCAACTACAAACACCAATTGTATCAAATCTGCAACGGTTTCATGCTGCCTATTCATTATTCCATTTTCAATAAGCCTACCCCGAAGATTGCCGACCAAGCGGGGGTGGATTTAAGTGTCGTAGCAAGTTGGTTTGGAGAAGAAAAGTTCACCTATATTAGAGTTTTTGGCAATCAAGCCAAGCCCCATGTGCTTCCTCTATACATCCCTGATAAACTACTTGCCAGGGAAGTAGCCTATCAAATCAACGTCGATGGTGTTACTCAGACCCTGAAAAAAGCAAAGAAGCATGTCTGGCCCTCCTTTCCTTTGCGAATTGGTATTTACACTATGCATGATCTCAAACATGCAGAGAAGGAAGCTAAGAAAATAAACTCGCTGACTCTGGCAACTTTGCCAAGCAAGCAATTCGATCCAAGGAAAATCGCCTACAATGCACTCGAACAGGCCAAATTGGCCAAGTTAGAGCACAAAGAAGACAGATTTGAGGATTTGTTCGCATCGGCCGAGTCATTATATCAAGTTAAATCGCTCGCCGTAAATGAATACAACGATGAGGGGCTAGCCGAATTTAACAGAATTAGAGAGTAGAGTTTGCAAACTCTGCCTCTAGACCTATTAGCGACTACTCCAACAACGACAAAATCAAGCGAGCCTGAGCAGCGACGTGATAAAGAACCTCCTATTACATCAAAGCAGTAGCAGGAAGTGCATGACCAGAGGCAGGAAGAAACCCAAGCAAACTTGCAGAGACAGGAAGAAACCCAGGCGAAAACTCAAGAAGAGAGCAGTTCAAGAGCTAACGATGATACACAGACTGATCTGAAATTGCTCGAGGAATGGCAGCAATTCAATTTAATCATCGGAAATTTAGAATGCTCTAAAGATTATGAGGTTTCAAAAGAGGGCGACACACAGGAAGCGACATCAAAGCAGGTTTCGGGCGACACCAACGACCCACCCAAATTAAAGGAAACGGAAATAATTCCTAAGGATCCATCGGGCGAAATCATTTTGCAGATAGAAGAGATTCCTCCCTTGGATGTCTTCTACAACCCTAAGCATAAAGCTATTGTGAAATGACAGAGGAAGAGGAGAAGGGCTGATCAACCTTCTTTATTCCCTGAATTAACAGTAACGGGCAATGTGGCGTGGAAGGAAGAATTTAATCCCTCCGATGACTTGACAAAGCTATCGCAATACGCTGGAGCATATTCGGCAGCAACAATAGATAAAGCATCGGAGGTGAGCAGTCTATTAAAGGCGAAAGATCAAGACATCTTTTCGCTACAGGCTCAATTATCGGAAGCGCAGCAGAAGGCAGAGTAGGCAGAGCAGCAATTGCTAGTACAGCAACAAAATAATAATCAGCTGACTAAGCAATTGCAAGAAGAAAAACAGAGGATTGACGAAAGCGCAATCCAAAAGGAAAAGGGGCTATCGGTGGCATTGGCGCAATTAAAAATATCAACTGAGGGAATGATAAAATCCAAATATGTGCAAATCGTTCAATTATCAACTCAAATTGAGCAAATGGAAAAGGTCCCTCAGGTAGATGAGTTTAAAGCAAAGGCGTTTCAATTAAATAAAGCATTGATAAATCAAATGAAGCTCCTATGTCAGCAAATCACCCAGGCAGAGCCATTATGCGACTTAGTGGCATCCATAAGCGAAAAAGTAGAAAAGGCAAGGAAAGATTTGGATCAGGCCGAAGAAACATTGACAAATTTTCTGGAATGGCAAGATTCTGATAAGGGATAGGCAGCTAACCTACCAAGGATTGTGGAATCACATAAGGAAATATTATTCACAGAATGGAAATCACAGTTAATGAAGGCAGAAAGAGTGATTTTAAGATGCAAGGCAACCACTAGTAATTTGGTTGAATTAGTAAATAATACTCTTTATTTGTCTAACATGATTTCCCAATGTACTCCAGGCCAATTAACAGCAACAAAGATGTTGGAGCATTCATGCTGCCCAGAGCTGGAGAAAAATGGAAGGTTAATCGCGGGGATCAACAGTTTAACACGGGATGCCTATTGGTTCTTCTTAGTGAAGCCGCACAGCGAGAGAGCCGCCTTAAAATGCCTCACAGATGCTATCGGGTATATCATACCTGATATTCAGGATGCCACCTTTGCTGCC
This sequence comes from Pinus taeda, assembly GCA_000404065.3. Lineage (NCBI taxonomy): Eukaryota > Viridiplantae > Streptophyta > Pinopsida > Pinales > Pinaceae > Pinus > Pinus taeda. The sequence continues at coordinate 6,898 of APFE030523204.1, read as the reverse complement.
CAACTCAGCTTGCGCCTCAACAGACCACCAGAAGTGGAGCCAATGCTTGTGATAAACCAGCTCAGGTTTAAAGGCAAACAGCCTGAGTCATAATTCACATCGCCGACTGCCAGATCGACCCCAAGAAGATAGATAGCATTTATTGATGCCAATTTAGTAGGATTTTGTTTCATAGGTTTTTTTAGCTTAGTAATATTTATAGACCCTTTCATTCATTTAGAAAGGGTCGTAAAGTTTTGTATATGACTTAAAACCATCAAGTTGCACTATTGTACTTCAGGGGTATTCTTTTATGAAACTCGACCAATTATTCTGATTTTGATGAAGAAGGTTTTTATACAAATGTGCACTACTGTCTTTGTTTAAAAGCATTTCTGTGTTGAAGGAAGAATTTCGAATAGCGATTGATATTTGGGATTGATTAGCAGCTCACATGGTACTATTATCTGCGTCTGAACTCATTCCTGTTATATGAATTGTTATTTGATCGCTCTTGCTATTATCACTTATATATATAT
>APFE030523193.1:52607-67745 GCA_000404065.3 Pinus taeda | reverse complement strand
CAAATACCTATCCAGAAATGTTTGTTTCATATCATTCCAAGACCTAATGGATTGAGTGAGTAATCCCATGAACCATTTCAATGCTACTCCTTTCAATGTTGAAGGGAACAATTTGAGTTTTTGAGCATCTTCCATATAATCATAAGTTCGACATATGACCTCAAACTCAAATAGAAATGCCTTAGGGTCCTCATTTCTTGATCCATGCAAATTTGGGAGGACGGATGGCGAAATGGTTTTCATTGTGGCTCGGGAGTCATCATCATCGACTATGGGAAATCCAAATGAATCATCTCCATTCCTATTTCCTCCATTGTTACCTCTACCTCCTCCATTATTTCCTCCTCCTCCTCTACCTCTACCTCTACCTCCTCCAAGTCCAGTTTCTCTTTCTTCTGCCATGGTAGTTTCTACAGAGACGTCAAAGTTCTCTGGTTCCTCTACCAAGGGTGAATGAGGAAGAATTTCTCCTTATTCTTCAGGTGATTCTATTTCTTCAATTACAATATGTCTCCTTGTGGAAGAAAAGAAAGAATCTCCTTCGGATTCAATAGGTAGTATGGGAGAGTCAACTACTGCCTCTTGGATTCCAGGAATCCTAGAGCTAGGAGTATGAGTTGGAGATGATGAAGGTGTCTCTTGCTTATTTCTTGGAGTGGATGGAGTTGTGAAAATCGAACTTCTAGCTCCAGCTAAAAACCTTCCCCTAGAATCTCTTGCTCTATGCATATCATTTTTAATTTTTTCTTCAAGTTAAGGTAATAATTCTTTTTCTGATCTTCCAGGTCACTCTAGGTGCAAGAAGAGAGCATACTCAAGGAACTATTAAACCAATAACTTTCTCTTTTCTGATCCTCCAGATCACTCTAGGTGCAAGAGGAGAGCATACTTTGAGAGGTTATTAATTTCCTTTCTTGAAATTTTCTTGTTTTTATCTTTTTTTTTTTAGAATTGGCTACCCAATTTTCACTTCCCCGGCAACAGCGCCAAAATGTTTGGTCAATTTAGTGTTGTCTAAATTGTTATCATAAATTGTCAACCCGGGGCTCGTAAGCTGATGAAGTGAAGTGTACAATATATACTTAAGCAGCCTTTCCTAGTTCTTTTTGTCGTTTTTAGTTTATGTTTGGCTTATCTTCCTAATGTGATGTGATGAAGTTATAAACAAGTGAGTGAATGTGTGTGTATGTGGTGATTTCTAAAATGCTTCTTAGATTAAAAGAGAAAACTTGAACAATAACTTGAAATGGAATTAAAGCTTCGAATGAAAGTAAAGCATCAAACAAAAAGACCAATGGCACTAGTCCAATACCTTTACTACTGATAAGAATGAAAATGACATCTATATTAACTAATCTGAAAGCAAGAACACTACTCTAACTTTTCTATTGAATTTAAAGCAATGCAAAAATTAAGTGACAAATCACACTACTTAATTCTCTCTTAACATTCTGCCTTTAGCTAAATTGATCATGTGAAAAGAGTTAGGAGTGAATTAGCAATATGAGTCTAAAACTAAATAAACCAAGCTGCAATTAGATGATGTTTTGGTCCCATAAAAGTTAGTGAATTATGATAAACAAAACCATTAAGAGATTAGCAACTTGACAAAACTTGATAATGTAAACTAAGTAAGGAATTAACTAAGCAAGGAAACTAATAAAAATCAGAATGAAAGTCAGCAGTTTAGATAAGACAACTTTAGATGCCACTAGTGTTAAAAAGAAGTAAAAGCATACTGTCTCGGGCTCCTAATCAAAGTTGTAAAAACACACTGATCAGTCATGAAAAGTACAAAAATGTAAAGTAGCATAATTCAAAACTGTACATTAATATACATGATCAATTAAAGAAAAAGGAATGCAGGAAAGTAAATTCAAAGGCTACTGTACAATGGTTGTAGCAGACAGGGGCCCTCCATCCACTTCAACCAATTAAAAGATCAGCTACGCGGATAGAAACAGAACTGTCTTCTTTGAATTAAATCAACTCATAATAAAACACAGTGGAGAGCGTAAACGCTTTATAAAAGAGTCTTTAAACAAAGTTTACAGCAGCAAAGATTAACTTCCCCAAAAGCTAACTAATCAGCATATAGAAACGCTTTATTTATAGCAAGAACATCAATTGTTCTGTGCGTAAATTAAGCTAACTAACAGTTAGGAAAAAGACACGTTCAGCAGCACCGTGCACGGATCTAGGGAACGATCATCATGGTTTAATAAATCCGCTGTTGGATTCTTGTCCCCTGCAGTCTTCATGGCTAAAGAAGAGGCCAGTTGTGACTTACGTGCTCCAACTGAACACGCAGAGACGTGCCACCGTTTGCAACCTTGCCGTTTGACCAGAGCTACCTCCATGTTGACCAGGGGTGTAGACGGCCAGTTTGGCTGAGCTGATAGCACACGCACCATGTACACGGTCATACAAACTTGCCCATGTGGCTCTTTTCTCTGGAGGACTCCTGGATCATAACAAACAAGAAAATGGCTGCGGAATCTGGGATCGACTGGGGAATCAGAGACCGGCTGCGGAAATCCTGTATTAGTTGCGGAATTGCAGCACTTGAACCAAAAATCTAAACCAACAGTCAATCATTAGCATAATTAGCAAATCATGTTTAAAAGTCCTATAATGCAATGAATTGAACAAGTTGATGAAGGAAATGATGACAAAAGAAGGAAATGAGTAGGAAAAGGTTGTTAGGAGAATGGGTAAATGAGTGCAGTTTTGAGGCTCACCAGTGTGTTCAGTCAACTCGGGAAGAAAAACTCAAAACAGGTAGTGGTGACAGTGCATAACGGGAATGAAGGAAGGGATTGTGGGTAGGTGGCATGAAGTATCATAATGGCACAAGAGTAGGGACCAACGGTCCAGATGAAGGCAACGTACCCTTCCTGCCACCTCACCTCATCACCGTAGAACACACCCATAAGCTTCCCGTAAGCTTAGGTACACTACAGTTGACGCCTTCATCACCTTTGTTTTCATTTGCATCATCATGCTCTCGAATGCAACCACCTACCTACCACCTTTAGAACCTCATATTAGTTGCTCTCTGTCAGTTTCAAAACCCTTTCGATTATCGAGCTCTACAGGAGCATTATCGCACTCCATAGGAGTGGAAACACAACCCTACAGGAGCCCTTCTACAGGAGGGCCAGTGAGCAGTCTCGCAGAGGGAAATTTGGGATTTTATGCCAAACTTAAGCTCAAAAAGGTAGTCTTAGTAAAACCCGCTCTGCATTTTATATATCTACAAAAGGTGGTAGGATTTGCAGTGAAGTATTGAGTTGGAAAGAAAGGAAAAAGTGAGAAAAAAAGTTTGCCTATATTTTTTGAAATATATACAGTCTCTCCATTTTACTCTATGCACTGAAAAACTATCTCTTTCTCCTCCGTGGTATTCTCTTGTGTAAAGAAATGATGCAACCATAGGAAATTAAGCCTCTAAAACAGTGAATTTGCATTTGGTGGTCTACTTACTTTGTTAAAAGGAAAAAAACATTGCCTTGTATACTCTCTGTTTTTAAGAGATATTGTTTCCCTCAAACAGACTGAGAAGTAAATTAATTTTGAGAACAGAGTTTGAATTGGAAGGAAAATTGCAAATTACTTTTGTTAAAAAGGAAGAACACGAAAAATTCTCTCTCTGGATCCAAAAAGAAAACCTTAGTTGTTCCTCTGTTTTCGGGTTTGAAAATTTGTTGCCTTCCTCCTCACCTGAAACATTCCAGCAATATCTAAACATCATGATAGGGGGTTTTATGAGGAAGGAGCCTTTGAATACCACCAAACTGCATGAACACCCAGAAGTGGTAGCCCTCTTTACTAGGGAAAATTGGATGCCTTTCTTTGAAAAATTTCATGGGTATGATGAGGAAGTCACAGAGGAATTTTTATTGTCTTTAAAACCCCACTCATAAACCCATGCTACAGTTAGTTTCAGGGGTCTAACCATAGGACTTACGCCAGAGTTTACCAGCAGAATTACAAGTCTCCCACTTGGGCTTCCCTGGAGCAAAGAAGAAAAACCACTAGGATAGGTTGCTAAGAAGACCTTTTTCTAGCCTGATGAACATCCCGTGGAGGATAAGAATGGGATCAGGAGGACAAGTATTCCTTATCCATTGGGTGAGATCAGGTATTAGATCATGAAATATATCTCCCTTGAAGGAAGATATAGCATAGTCTATGGTTATCATTTTAGAATGTTACATGAACTAAGATATGGCATGGACCTGCCTGCATCTAGAAAATTCAGTCTTCCATATTTTCTCCTCCAATCCTTGATAGAGTGTAGCACCAAATTGAATGCAGCAGTTCCAGACCAACTGGCTCACCATGGGTTCATTAAATTGTTAGTGGAGGATACCCTCCACACTTACACAATCCCTATAGCCTGGGATATTTTCAGGAACATGACTAAAGAAGATGACATAAAAACTCTCACTAATGACCTTAGTCCATCTAGAAGTGAAGAGGAGGAACAAAAAGAGGAAGCTGAGAAGGAAATCCATGAAGAAGAACAGAGCATTCAATTGGAAGAAGAAAAAGAAGAAAAATAGAGAGGAGAGGAGAAACATGGCACCACCACAGATGAACCTAAAGCAGAGAAGAAAACAACATCAAAAGCAGAAAAATGGAAAACCACAACAGAGAAAAAGAAGAGGAAAAGAACTAAAAAGAAGAAACCCAAGATAGCTCAGAAAAAGGTTGCCATAGGAAAGGTAGAAACTCAGCAAGCAGAGGAGAAAACAACACTAGAGACAACAAAAACAAATTTAGAGACAACAGACATAGGAAAAACAACAGATGGAAAGGAAGAAGCACAGCAAGAAGAAGTGTCTCCTGAGACACTAGCAAGAGAAGAAACAATTGTTCTTCCTGCACTTAGTACTCTAGCCAAGCCTAAAGGAAAAAAAGGAAGAGACAGCCATCTATGTACTTCAAAGCTTGAAAGAGCACCATAATCAAGATGGGGAAGCCTCAGCCACCTTCAAAGGAGCCCATCATCATTGAGGATGTACCTACTGCAACAAAGGAGGCATCTCCCTCCAAAAGCCCAATCACTTATGAGAGAGGAAGTCCTAAGACCTCCACTTGGAAAGAAAGGATCAAATTAATGGACTCTAAAATAGTCCTACAAGAGGCGCATACCTCTCTATAGGATACATTGGCAAACCTCCATGAAACTGAGAAACTTGAAAAGAAGCCATAAGAACAGACCGAGGAGGAAGATAAAGCAAAAGAGATACCAGAGCCTAGACCTCAGCCTAACTTAGGCTCCTACTACAACCTTCTGGAAGGCGAGAAGATCATCCCACAAAAGTTTGCAGTGCCTCTTTTCTTTGAGCTGGAAAAGAAAAGAGTCAAAATCCACACATGGATGCAGATTGCAAAATCAAAAGGGGTAGAAGACATTGGGCACATGGAAAACAAGTTGAGAGAGATGGGAAAAAAATTGAGCATGGTCAGGCATATAGAAAGAATCAGAAGAGCTCAATTAGAAGCAGAAAATGAAATGTTGAAGAAACAACTACAACGAAGGGAACCTCAAGGAGGAACTGAGTTGTCAATCTTAAAGAAACAACAACAGGAAGAGGAACCCTAGGCAGATAGTGAGGCAACAAAAATATGGCAACAAGAAGAGGAACCCCAGGCAGACAATGAGACATTGATAAAGAAGCAACATGAAAAAGAATCCCAAGCAGAAAATGAAGTGTTGATTTTGAAAAGGTAGCTATAGGAAAAGGAAGCCCAGTTAGCCTACATGGCTAGCTGGGCAATGGAGGCATTACAATGCAGGCAGCCAACAAAATCATATGCACTTTACCTCAAGGACCAATGGCTCCAATTTCAGATTAAGACACTTGCCCAGAGGGGCACAATACCTTTTCAGGATTATGGCCAATTCATGCATTTATGTGATCACAGTTTAGCTGAGGATAAGGCGAAGCTAGCAAAATTTTACCTACACAACATGTCACTTACTGACATGAACTTATGGAATCCAAATGCTGCATCGGGAGACTTGCAACTGATATCTATGGCATCTTGGATGAGCCATGAAGAGAAAAGGGCAGTAGAAATCCAAAAAATGATGGAAAAAGAGCTGAGTGAGCCCCTGATGATTAGAGCAGAACCAACAAACCCCTTAGCTCTCATCTATGCCCACCAACACCTTGTAACTAATCCTCAAGTTGTCCCAGACTATGTTGATAAGCAGGCCCAGGCTATTGCTCACTTCGAGGACATGGAGAGATTGTTCAGAGATGAATGCATTCATGCCTGCATGAGAAGGTGGAATACCTTTCCACATAGCCTAAGGATCAGGGAGTATCACTCCCCAAACAGGATTGGGGAGGCCATGAGGAGAGTACCCCTGTATAAGAATTCAATGCAAAATTTGAAGGCCAATTAGATTGGCCTTAATTCAGTGCTTCACTATTACTAGGACTGCTGGAAGAAGTCAAACAAGAGAAAGAACAAAAACAATGGGAAGAAGTGGATAGGAAGGTAGGTTTCCATGATAAAGAGGAAGATATCACATCAGAGGTATGGGATGTCAGGGAATCTGTCAGAGCTATTAAGGATGAAGAGTTAGATTAGTTGCTTAGAGGATGAGCAACCCATTCAGTAGGGGGTGATGATGAGCCCCAGAAATGGGTAATCATATGGGCTCATTTTTCCTCTTATTTCGACTTAATCCACCATTCTCATTAGTTTATTGCATGTTTTTTAATATATTTATGCTAGTCATTATGCCAAAAAGTCTAATGTGTGCTTTATGCAAATTATTGGTCAACTTTGAGACAAAATCAAAGGTTTAATGAGCATTTGGCAGCCAAATTCAAGGAAGAACAAGGGAGAGGATTTGTAGGAGGGTGTCCCCTTCATTTATGAACCCTTACCTTGAATTCTCCATAAGAAACTTGGAGCACAAGTAGCCACATGAGTGCATCTAAGGGGCAATTGAGCAAGTAAAGAAGGACTATTGTTTATCTGCAGTTTTGGGAAGTTGAGCCCCTTGATTTTAGGGGAGCTGTTGGAGGCTCGAGGTGTATAAATAGAAGGGCTTAGGTGCTCAATTTTTTTAGTTGGATTTTACCCAATTATTAGTATATTTTCTCACTTTTGTGCAGCATTGTGTTCAGGTCATTTTTGAATTCCTTTTTAGAACAGTTCTTGTAATGTGACTATTATTTTTGGTAATGAAGATGAAACAGTTTTTGAGCCAGCACTGATCTCTTTTAGAGGGTTGATGCTCTTGGGTTAGGGCTCAACCCAAGCTGCATAGCACCTCTTACTGTGTACTTATATGTTTTTGCTTCAGTTCATGAGTTAATTTTTGTTGCATAGATTCATTTTACTTTGTTAGATTACGTTGCTTTTGATGGTTAGCATAGTTGTTTTTGTTTCAGTTGCTCAAGTAGGTTACTACAGTGACAAAATAAGATTCAAAAAGGCCAATAGCAGGCCCTGATCTCCTTTCTCCCTTTCTGGGACTATGATCTGAGGTCAAGGCACTACTGTTGCCACCAAAAACACAGTTTTTGCTCTTCCATGCAACTACTAGTGTGATAACTTGATTTGGAAAGATTGATATATTGGTTTAGATTCAGTTGCTTAGATCATTTCCTATTCTTTTACCATAGTTCTCTTTGCATGCTTTTCTGTTCAGAGATTATTGTTCAATATTTTTTGTTTGTAGGTCAAAAATTAGGTCAAGCTAGAAAAAGTTATGTTTTCATGGTATAATTAGTTCTTTCTTTGGTCAGTTTTGATAAGTAAATGTGTAGATCTCTTGCAGGACATCTCAACTCACCATCCATCCATAAAACAACCAGCACCAACTCACTTCTCATAGATTTCCCAAGTCATTCGTAACATTTTTCCAATCTACCGTAATTTCTGCATTTTTCTCCATAAGCTTCTTTCTTGCCATTTGAACAAATCCAACCATCATGTTCATTCTTGATCTTCCTTGACAAGTTTTAGACACCTCAACACCTTCATCTAGCCTTCAGTTCCCTTTTCCTATCATTTTTCCACCTTCAAACCTCCAAAGATAGCTCTCAGCCTCCTCCTGTAGATCCTCCCGTAGATCCCCTGCAGCCTCCTATAGAATTTCCTGTGAGTGATTTTTCGAAGTCTGATCACTATGAAAGTCTTCAGAAGGGTACTAGGGATTTTTAGGACATGTCCACACCTTCCTCCACCTCTGCAACAACCAACTCCACCTTCCTTTGCGACCAAATTTCTGCACCATTGCAACTAGATAAATCACAAGCATAATGATTTCACATAAAAACACTCAAAAGCACAAAAATATGTTTTCTTCTCATTTCTTTTCAGTAGTCAATAGCACTCATTTCATCAGTTTCCATCTCTTTTTTTGCAAAAGTAAGGTTAATAGGTAAATTAGGGTTTGCTAGGGTTTGTGTTACATTTCAGTTTTCCTTCTCTTTCTGCCAATAGAATATCCTTTGTAGCGTTAGCTTTCTTTCATCACAATTAATTAAAGCTTCTTCTGAGAACTCATAGAAGTTGGATTAAGCTCATTAGTGATCTTGCACCAGCTGACCAAGTGACAACTTACAGTAAGAGCTAGTAATTGTGCATACAACACCATCACTTCCAAGTTTGTTACGAACTACCGGGTTGATAAAAGTAAAGTAGAGAGCCCCAGGAGTTGTAGCATTATTGTTGCAATACTGGTGCTCACCAGTTGGTTGAGCATGTGTTAGACATGATTATGATATACTGTGATGATATGAATGGGATATGTCATTCAAAGAACCTCACGTTCTATGATCAGTCCAAGCATATTGAGCTCATATATCACTATATCCATAATATGGTGCAAAAAGGAGCAATGGGACTCCATCAAATTTTGATTGATGAGTAGGTAGACAATTGGATCCTTGTGTTGCAACATGTAAGCTTGTGGTTGACCTGATTTTATCGAGGTGTCATGCACTAAGGCCAAGAGCCTAGTAAAGGCACTGATGAGAGAAAGGGGGTCATTGTTGTTCGAGGAAACTGAGCTATGATATTCCCCCTATTTGAGCTCACAAGGAGAGGAAATGCTTCAGAGAACTCCTAGGGTTGAGGGAACTCTAGACAATAGGATAGTATATGATCCTTTCCTTCTATGGTAAGTAGTATCTTGTCTATTGGAATTGTAGGGTGTGTGTGTGAGATCCTTGTCAAGTGGGTATCTCCACCTACCATCAAGTTTGGGACTTGATAGATTATACCCCAGTATGCATCCTACCCACAAGTTGGGCTTGTTGGGATTGCCATCCATCTAACCAATGGGTGAGGAGACTCGAGATAGATTGTGATCCTTACCATTTTAGGTAAGTGGTATCTTGCTCAAGTGATGGGATGTAGGTGTTCTAACACTTGACTCTTAAGGGTCAAGGTGGGAAGATCCGTTGAAAATAGGATAGACAGTAATCCTTACCTCTCATGGTAAGTGATATTATTCCTATTAGCAATCAGATATTTAGGCTGGTAGATTAATCTCCCCTATTATCTGTGTATATAGGGTGGTAGATTAATCTCCCCTATTATTTTTCTTCTTCTTTAGATTTATGCATCATTTTTCAGTTGATGATCACAGGAAATAAGTTGAAACAAGATGTGATGAGATGGATGCAGTTAAGATGAAAGTCATGGAACTTGACCTCGAGAATAGTAAGGTTTGGAGGAACTAATTGATCTCCCCTACCATCATCTATGGATTATTCTTTTTCTATGAGATAGGATGATATGAGATGAGATGAAATGAGACATGATGCAACTAGCATGTACATCCAAGATGATATTTTTGATGTAGATGGAAATTCCTCCTTGGCTAAGAGGGAGTGTTCAAAATTGGGGTGGCTATGGGACAAATTTCCCCATAGAAATTCTAAGGAGATCATCTCACCCAAAATGAGAATTCAATTTGATAAAAAAATATATTATTGAGCACTCCTCTCATTATTGTTAATGTGGAATGAAATTTGAGAAAAAATGAATTAAAAATTTCCCTCCAAATTCTATAAGTCGGCTTGGTTCATTTAAGTCACCAATTCGTTCTTGTGAATATATTTAAATATGTGATATGAGAAAATAGACTATACATGCTCTAGCAAAGATTAAAAAAAATGTGTGCACAAATTTGTGGGCTAATTTCATGTAAATCATGTTTCTTCTAAAGATATATTGTCTATTGGATCGTTGGCATTTATTTGAGGTTTTGTTTCTTTTACAGTTCACGTTTTCTGTAGTGGATCATTCAAACAATGAGTAGTATCTTATGCAACTCATATTAAATCAACCGTGGCTCGCTATTATATATATGATGGATCATTTTTATTTGTGACTCACATTCTATAATTTTGTGGCTCGATATTTATCTACGAAAAGTAATACTTAATGGCTTAATTAATTCTTTGTGGAATACATTTCTCGGTGGCTCGATTAATTCTCTACGGAATGCAATTTGTAGTGACTCAACTTATTTATCTATGAAACACATTTGGCAGTGGCTCTATTAATTCTCTGTCGAACACAATTTTCATTGGCTCAATAATTCTCTATAGTGGATCAATGATTTTGTGGCATCATACCAGTTATATATTTATAATTGTGGCATCGCACCAGTTATGTGGTATCATACCTATATATGTGGCACTGTATTTATACTTGTGGCATCACACCAGTTATGTGGTATCGTATCTGTATATGTGGTATCGTATCTGTATATGTGGCATCGTATTTATACCTGTGGCATTGTATCTATAAATGTGGCATCATATTTATACTTGTGGCATTGCACTAGTTATGTGGCATTGTAGTTAACTGTGTGGCATCACACCATTTATGTGGTATCGTATGTATATATATGGCATCACATAACTATGAGGTTCACTTTTATAAAATGGCTCACTCATTTGTGGCTTGTTATTCTCTGTGGTTGCATTATAATATATGGACAGTGATCTGAACATGTGACAATGAATCTTTGTCATGACAGTAGGATGAAGATATTAAAATGACCTTTTTGATATGACTATAACCTTATATAGCAGAGTGACATTTTATGAATGTAACCCTAGATATGGTAGTAATTTAAGTATTAGTTATAAAATATCCTAAAGAATAATGAAACAATGATGGTTGTAAGAAAATTATCTAGAGATAGTGATCTAATATAAAAACAACAATGTTTGATAGTGACAATGTCTTAAGAGATATGGCATTAACTTCATTATGTATTTGATGATTCTGACAGTAACCCCATATGAAAATGACCTTGTCAGTAACCTTATTGCAACAACCTTGACATGTCAATGGACTTTGGTATCAATGTATTCATAACAATGATAGGTGAGAGTATATGATAGTGATATGATAGCGGCTCTCTTGGAATTTTTTAGTTCAATTCACAAATGAAGTTGTGAACTGACTTGAGTTGGCCCTAGGAGGCCTGGTATGATTGTTGTATCGCATTCTCATTATACTTTGTGTCTCAACTAAACATTTTATAAATATCTAATATAAGAAGAATCTGGTTGAGTTTTCCCCGTTGTGGGATTTTTCCCCGATCTTTGACCTAACTCCTGGTTTCTTCATTGTGTATGCTTTTCTTTTGTTGTTCCTTATTTTCTTGTTGCATTGTTGATGTTTATTGTTCTCTCTACATATTTTCTAATGATGTTATGATGTCATTGGGTGAATATAATATGTAAATGACGAAAAAGTTTGAAAATGCAATTATCTTAAGTAGAGAACAACCTAAGCCTAAAAGTTATCATTTGCAAAGGAAGCTTAGTGGACAGGAATGGATTTGGTCAATTGGCTAGTCAAGGTGGCTTGGTTGGGATGAACATAAATGGTCTATTCAAGGAAAATCAACTAGGTGAAGGATCGACGAGATAGTCAAGTTGAGTTGGTGGTCAATGATCGAGTCAAGATCAAGTTGAGGGTTAAGTTGAAGATAGAAACTATAGTTGAAGTCGACGAAGTAGCCAAAACAAGTCACTAGTAATGGAGCAATCAAAAGAAATCATAGTTGGGGGTGCACATTGTTGAATAAGACTAGTGATTGATTTGTGATTGAATGGAAATAAACTATTCTGTAACTATGCTAGAAATGGTTAGGAATCTCAAGATTCCTAAGATCTTGTCCAACGAGATTCAACCTTTTGTAATTGATTTAGGTGCTATAAATTAGGGTTTTATGTGTCTATAAATATAGGATGATGTAAGGTTGTGAAAGAGAAAATAGAGATTCATGATCAAATCAAGTGATGTAATGAGAGCATTGGTATTAGGTGTGGACCAAGGTAAAATTTCATTGTAATATGGACCATTCTAGATCCATCTTAACTCTGTATCTATCAAGCGCCGAGAGGGATAAAATCTCTCTAGGTGCAAATCTCTTTTTTGAGTGCAAAACTTGAGGAAAGGTTTGCACCTCGAGAGATTTGATCCCTCTCAGTGCTTGATAGATCTAAAGTTAAGATGTGTCTAGGCTGGTTTCAGTCATGTGTGGCCAAAGAAAATTTCACGAACATATGATTAATTTGATAAAAAATAAGTAAATCATTAGATATTAACATAATCATTTTAAATATGCTAAATATGTCTTAGATTAACCTAGTCATTTTAATTTTAAATTTTCTTAGTTACCTCAATTTATTGAGTGATAAATATTGTGAATAACTTTAATGATGAAAAATGATGAAATAAAATTTTTGAATGTAAAGTGACAATGTAATAGCGTTGAATGATAGAAAAATTGAATAATAATAATATCGTAAATTACAAATAGTCTTCATTGTGATTAATCTCAAACTATTTTCTTCTACTATTCTTATTGTCACCCTTGTTATCTTTGTGGTCTTTTCATATCAATTATTTGAAAATGATAGGTTAAACCATAAACCATTCAAATCTTTAGCTTGTGTTATTGTAGTAAACATCATACCTTGTCTCTCTTTCTCTCTAATATTAATAGGTTGAATTACTATAACACAAAAATCAATGTACATTGTCAATAAGTTTTTATGTTTACACTAAAATCAATGCAAAATATTAATCCGATCACTTTAAAATTAATGCACCATCATACATCCAATTAGATCAAATCAGAAATCAACATCTATACTAAAATCAATGCATTTAATGCAAGAAATCAAATAAGATTAGAAAACAACATTTACACTAAAATAAATGCATCTAATTCAAGCAATCACATATGATTAGAAATCAACATTTACACTCAAATAAATGCATCTAGTGCAAGTAAGCAAATATGTTTATAAACCAAGATTTATACTAAAATCAATGCATCTAGTGCAAATAAGAAAATAGGATTATAAACTAACATCTACACTGAAATCAATGCATCTAGTGCAAGAAATCATATAGGATTAGAAATCAGCATCTACACTAAAATCAATGCATTTAGTGCAAGCAATCAAATAATATTAGACATCAACATTTACATTGAAATCAATGCATCTAGTGGAAGCAATCAAATAGGATTAGAAATCACCATCTACATTGAAATCAATGCATTTAGTGAATGAAATCAAATAGGATTAGAAATCATCATCTACACTGAAATCAATGCATTTAGTGAAAGAAATCAAATAGGATTAAAAATCATCTACATTGAAAGAAATGCATCTAGTGCAAGCAATCAAATATCAATAGAAATCAACATCTACACTAAAATCAATTCATGTAGTGAAAGCAATCAAATAGAATTAGAAATCACCATTTAAAATTAAATCAATACATCTAGTCCAATAAATATTCTTCCCTCTCTCCCCCCTCCATATATATCTATATCTCCCTCCATATCTCCTTCTTTGTCTCTCTATCTCAACCCCCCAAACACACATACTCCCTCACTCCATATCTATCAATCTCTTTGTCCCTCCCTCCCTCTCTCCATCCCTCTCTTCACTTTCCATCTATATTTCTCTCTCCCTTTGTCTCTCTATATCACCCCCAAAACATACACTGTCTTTCTTCAATATATATCTGTTCCTCCCTCCTCCTCTCCCTCCCTCTCTCTCTTCCCCTTCTCTCCCTCTCCCCTACTTCTATCTCTCTTCCATCTCGTTGTCCTCTCTCCCTCTCTCTCCCTCTTCCTTATCACTCCCTCTCTCTCTCTTTCTCCACCTTTAGCTCCATAATTATTTCTTCTTACCTCCCTCTCCCCCCTCCAAATACATCTCTCTTTACCTCCCTCTCTCCACTCTCTCTCTCTCTCCAACTCTGTTACTATATCCTTCCCTCTCTCCTCTCTCCTTCTCTCCCCCATTCTCTCCATCTCTCATTCTTTGTCTCTTTATCTACACTAAAATCAATGCATCTAATGCAAGAAATAAAATAAGATTAGAAAACAATATATACACTGAAATCAATGCATCTAATGCAAGCAATCAAATATGATTATAAACCAACATTTACACTCAAATAAATGCATCTAGTGCAAGTAAGAAAATAGGTTTATAAGCCAACATATACACTGAAATCAATGCATTTAGTGCAAGTAAGAAAATAGGATTATAAACCAACATCTACACTGAAATCAATGCATCTAGTGCAAGAAATCATATAGGATTAGAAATTGCCATCTACATTGAAATCAACGCATTTAGTGCAAGCAATCAAATATGATTAGAAATCAACATTTACATTGAAATCAATGCATCTAGTGGAAGCAATCAAATAGGATTAGAAATCATCATCTACACTGAAATCAATGCATTTAGTGAAAGAAATCAAATAGGATTAGAAATCATCTACATTGAAATCAATGCATCTAGTGCAAGCAATCAAATATCATTAGAAATCAGTGTCTACACTAAAATCAATGCATGTAGTGCAAGCAATGAAATAGGATTAGAAATCACCATTTAAACTGAAATCAATACATCTAGTCCAATAAATCTTCTTCCCTCTATCCCCCCTCCATCTATATCTATATCTCCCTCCATCTCTCCTTCTTTGTCTCTCTATATCAACCCCCAAACACACATGCTTTCTCACTCCATATCTATCAATCTCTTTGTCCCTCCCTCCCTCTCTCCATCTCTCTCTTCTTCCCTCTCTTCACTTTCC
>APFE030523193.1:11385-51475 GCA_000404065.3 Pinus taeda | reverse complement strand
ATAATAATAATAATCTTTTAATATTAATATTAGTGTTAATAATGTTTTTTTTGCATGATATTAATAAAAATTTGGCCCATAGGCTTCACCTAAACAAAACCTCTTTTTTGAGTGTTAGTAAGTATAAAGAGGTTTATGGCATAAATATAAAAAGAGTTGTTATTTATTTTCCATACCTTTGGTTTATGATGAACTTCATCATTGGGTAATTATATGGGCCTTGATTCACCTCCTACCTTAGTCAAACCAACTTTTCTCACAACTTATTACATGTTTTTGATTATATTTTGTTTATGAGATGAGTAAAAGTTGGATATTATGCCTAGTGGACTAATATGCATTGAATGTAGGATTGAAGGAGAAAATCTAGGAATTTTGGCAAAGACTAAGGTTAAAACTCAAATGGGACAAGGAAGAGGGATTGTAGGAGGTAAATCCTCCTCATTTACTTCTCCCCCATTCGAATATTTCTCCATTTATCACACCAGCTTGGAGTGCAAGCAACCAAGTCATGAGGATTAGAAGGCAGCCGAGCAAGTGAGAGACAAAGAGCTATTTTATCTCGAGTTTGGGAGTTGAGCCTCCTAATTTTAAGGAAATCATTAGGGACTTCAGTTGTATAAGTAGAGAGGCCTAGAGCCTCATTAGGATTCAATTTTTTTATTGTAAAACTCTAAGTTATTTTCAAGCTCTAGACTCGTGGAAGTTTTATTGATATAATTTTTTGTTTTGGTAATAAGAATGAGTTTTGTTTTGAGCCAGCATTGAGTTAACACAGAGGGCTAAATATCTTGGGTTAGGGCCCAACCCTAACAGACAAGGCTCCTCTTTCTTGTATCTGTATGTTTAGATTAGTCTCATAGCTTCATTTTTAATTTGTCTTTAGATATATTGTCATTGCAAGTAGTGTAGATTGGATTGGTTCTTTCATAGTTTTCTTCCGTTTGTGCCTTACTTCAGGAGCAGGTTAGAAGAGATAAAATGAGCACCACAAGGATGTCAGTAGGTGTCTTGGCCTCATTTCATCCCCTTTGGATCATGATTTGAGAAAGGGATCCTTGTGTAGCCCCAAAAACACATATTTCTATTTCTTGTATGAGCTTTAGAGTTTATTGTATTTAAGTTAGCATTTGATCAGTTTTGCAAAGTAGGATTTCATTGTCATAACTTCTATCTTCATTCTTTTAGTAGAGCTCATCCATGCTTTCATTCCTTTCAGCAACTTTCCTCATGCATAATGCAGATAGTTAGTCATTTATTCTGCTTTTCTAGCTTATGAGAATGCTTCTTGTTTACATAGCTTTTTGGAAATTACACATGTTTTATGCAGAGAAGGTGTTTTAGGAGTAGACAAAGACTTCATAGCTAGTGTTAATGTTGGTATCTTCATCCCTCCATCAGTGATCAAATTCACTTTTTGCATGCATTTTAGGTGTCCCATCCAATCAACTGCATTCCATTAGATCATGGATCAACTGATAGTTGTGGTTCATTATCAAATTTCCCTCATGGTCTTTACCTACTGGCCTATTTTCACAAGTTTAGGTCATTTACAGTCATTTTTTTCATTACATTTGCAAAAATCATTTTTAGGATTTTAGGTCTCATTAGGTCTAAGGTTTGTCACCATGGTCAGCAAAAAGCTCAATAAGGGTCAACAGGCACATGAGGATGTCTAATAAGTTCACAAAATCAAAATTTCAATGATGATATGCTCAATAAATGATTTTTTCCTCAAAACCCTGTTTTGAGGTTAAATAGAGTTTTTATTTCTATGTACAAAATTTTATGTAATTTCAATATTTTTTATATGTAATAAGTTCAAAGCTGCTGCCCTTGCTCACCTTGCCAACTCCAGCCACTGCAGACAAAAGCAAAAGCATCAATGCATCAGTTTACCAAGTGATTAAGAAAAGTCAATTCTAATGAAAAAACAGAGCTCAAGACCAAAAGTGACTTTGACATTAGAAAAGTGGGTTTGGGATAAGTAAAAATTTAAAGTCATTCATATTTAAAGTGAAAGGAGTGCCATTTGTCATTTCATGGTGAAAAATACCCTTGGAGAGAAAAAATCATGATTTGGGAGTCAAAGAGACAAAAAAACCTTGTTTTCCAAGCAACTTGGCCTAGTGCTGCACATCAAAGGTAATGCACTGCGCATCAGGCTAGCGCTGCACATCAGAGGCTTTCCTGTAGTGTAAATTTGAATGGGTGCTGCACATTAGGTCCAATGCGTTGCGCATCAGCCCAAAACTTGCTAAATCACTCCAAATCATTCAAAAACCCTCAAAAATTTTTCATTCCCATTCTACAAGTAAGTAATCATCATCTTAAAGCTGAATTTGAGGTCATACTTGTGTTCTTCATGAATCTTGCATGTTGAAAGTGAAACCCTAGCTTGTCTTCACTGTTTTCCATTTCATTGTGAAATTTTCACTCCACCGTCACTAAAAACATCATCAAACCCCTTTTCACTCTTTATCTACCCTAACTCACTCCATTTATCTCATTTTCCCATATCTCACTCCCCTAAAGCAATTATTTCCCTCACCAAACCCTAAATCCCTCACTAAACCCTAATTTCCCAAAATCATTCTCTTCACTCCCCAACTTCATTTTTTAAGAGTAAAATCTCTTCATACTCATCACCATTGTCCTCTTTCATCAAAATTTTTCATCATACATTCATATCATCATTTTCCTAAGACAATCACTATGGCAAGAAACAATGACTCAAGCTATGAGGAAGAAACACAAAGTGACAGTTCAGGAGATAGAAATGTACAGCCTAGGAGACCTCACAAGGGTGGGAAGATAATCAGAGAGGAGCATATTAGCATTGTTGAACTTCTTGCTTTCCCTCTTGCCACCACTTGTTTCAGATACCAATCTTGCTTTGAGTTTTGTGAGCTAGTTGAGAGGGCTAAGTATCATCATGAATTGGCTAGGCAATTTGTCATCAACGTGGAGGACAATATGGTACAACTTGCTAGCATCAATTTCACTCTTTCACCAGACATTATTGCAGAAGCAACTAGGATTCCAGATGTGGGGGAAACATGGAACAAGAGATAGAATATTAGCAAATAGAACTATGAACCCTAAATTAAAGCCAAATATCATAGTCAATTAGGCAGGGTGTTTCCTTTCAAGTTTTTGGACGAGCGATATGTGCCATTAATGAAACTCATCACTAAATACTTCACATGTGAGGGAAGGTTCTCCAGACTCTATGCATATCATATCAGATTTCTTATGCATTTTACCAGGGTTAGAATGATGAGCATACCTTACTTAATTTGCAAAAACATAGAGAAGATGACTGTAATTGCAAAGAGGAAACCATACCCACAGCAGCTCAATAGCATTTATCACATTGCTATCATCAAAATTATTGTTATGCATCAGCTCACTCAGTTGGGAGTGCCATGGAAAACCTTCATTGCCCATGATATTTTCAAGGGACCTCAAATGTTTGTAGAACCTCAAGAGGAAGATGGACCTTCCGGGCAACAAAGAAAGCATGAAAGCAGAGCTAAAGAGGCTCACATTCCTGTGTTAATAACTTATGAAAAGGGGACAAGAAGAGTTTTTGCAGCTGCAAAATGAGTATTATCTCCACCAGGGGCGGAAGGGGTCTTGTTCTCTTCATAGGACAACAGGAAAATGTTATTTACACCTGGGATGAAAGGGGATTTGCCTTCTTCTTCAGCAGAGCAGGTACAAGATAGAGGAAAGAAATCATTGCATGATGAAGGGCCTTCTGAAGGTGAAGACAGGGATTTCATTTTGGTTGAGGAAGAGGACACTGATTTGGGCTCCCAAAGCTCAAGGCTCAAGGATGTGATCATCAAGGAGAAAGAAGCTCAGATCCAAGCCTTGTCTTTTGACCTTGAGAGGGCTAAATGGGTCATTAACTACCTTGAGCAATAGCCAAGTAGTTGGAGGACACAAAAACAATCATGGAGCTGCAAACCATAAGGGAAAACTGGCAATTGGCAAAAAGAAGGAAAATCAAGCTGACTTCACTAGAGCAAGAAATAGAGGCTGACCGAGAATCATGGTTGGAAAGAGTGAATATCCACCTTGAGAAGCTGTTGGACAAGGCTAATAATGAGAAGAAAATTTTTCACCACATGGCTTACCACTATTTGGCCCAGAACAAAATTTGTAAGACAAGAATAAGAAGCCTAAAAGCCAAGCTAGGGAGAGCCTTAAAAGCCAAAAAGGAGCAATATAAACTTAGAATATTGGCTGAAACTTCCTTGGCCTAGAAAAGAAACTAATAAGCTTGCCTTTTGCAAATTTTGAAGAATTTTGGAGAACTTTTTGTCATTTCCAAATTTTTAATTGCAATACACAGGAAATTGACTCTGATGCACAGTGCCACTGGCACTGCGCATTGAGCTAGTAAGGAATTTTGAGGAATGGCTTACATTTTTTAATTCCTCATGAAAAAATATGAAAACCCGGAAAATTTCATGAATTTTGGATGAGTTTTGGGTCACCTAAAGGGAAAAAAACACCTCAAAATTGCCCTCTCTGCCACTTTTTGGACCCACAGGAAGCAGTCTTGGGAGAACTGATTTTTGGAGGGGAAAATGGACACCAAATTCAAAATTTTCACTTGGCCTAGAAAGTAGACAAACAGACCTTTATAACAAGCCATCTTGGAGAAAATTTGGTGAAAGGGAAGGCCTTAAAACTCAGCTTGGAAAAGGCGTTGCGCAACAAGCACAATTTTGTTAATTTTGCTCAAAAACTCAAATTTTTGCCTAGTTTTCTATCAGTTTGACTTTTTCTCTCTTATGGTCAAATTCATGAGGTAAATTGATGTACTTTGATGTAAAAATGATGAAAATTGACTTAAGGAGGTAGATACATCAGTTTTAGGTGGTTTTGAATTGAATGAATCAATTTCCATAGTTTTAGAGGCAAGTTGTTCCACTACCTATTTTTCAGTTCCTAGTTTAGATCTTGTTGAAATAGCTCCTAGACTCATGGATTCAACCCCTGATGGCTAGCATAGATGGTTGGATGCCTATATCTTGTACTTTCTTATTCATTTGTCAAGGTTGGACTCTTGTGGACGCATTGAGCAGTATTGTACATCATTTCCGCAGTTTGGCAAGGAAATAAACCAGGTTTTTGCAACATTTTGTGGGATTCTTGTGGTAATGTGATTTAGCATTGTTTTATTCTCTATAATTTAGTTCATCTTATGTTTATGTGTGCCATCATCTCTCTCTTTCTGCATAGCTAAATGAATCAAGTTTGAAAGGTGGAATTCGTTGGTGTTTCAGTGCTCTGCCTTGGGGTTTATTTAGTTTTACATGTTTTCTATTGTTTGAAGAGGACTCATGACTTTTTCATGCCCTCTCCAGCTCCTCACCATTCTTTAGACTCACCATTACACTCATTTCAAAGTGCTAAAACACTTGCCTACCTCGCCCCATAGAAACCTCTGCAAATCTGTGTTGATTCCCAGACCCAAAGCTGCCTTCCCCATCTGATCCAGCAACCAACCATTAAAATCAAACAAAATCCTCTGAGCAATCATGCCTAGCCTAAAATTAGTTTTTATATCAGCCATCTCAAACCTTCCTTGATAAATTTTCAATGAGATTGACAAGGAGAAAGCCCTCTCCCAACTTGGTAGGGCTAGCTACCAGGTTAAGCGTGGTTTGATGTTACCCTCGACCTGCCTTTCTCAGCCTGAGGTAGATTTAGGCCCTAACAGATAGAAACCACCTTCCACTTCATCCACCATAACCATTCCTTATTTTCACCATTTCCTTCACTAGTTTTCATCACTTTACATAGAAATTCTTCCAAGCACATTGAGTGAATCCAACCATCTTCTATCCTTGTTGTTGACTTTTGAGTGATCCTAGACCTTTTCTCACTTCATTCCACCCATCTAACACCTTCCCTAAGCCCTCCATCACTTCCAACACCCCCTACTTTGCTCTCAGATGTACCTGTAGGTTTATAGGGAATCTTGTAGGTTTCTAGTACATCTTGTAGGTTTTCCTGTAATGGCCTGTTTTGAGGCCGAATTGAGGGAAAAACTCTATGAAGTCACCAAAGGTCTCCCACACCATCTAACCATCCCTAACCATTCCATCCATCCTCCAACATCATTAATTCACCTACCATGTCACCAAAAGAAATTAGTTTGCATACTTGATTTTGCATGAAAAGACAAAAAGACAAAAACATATTTATTTTAGTCCCTTCACTTGCACATTAGTGATGTTTGATGTTGTTTACTTCCATGCTTAGATAGTAGCATTTGGTTCATGTTAATTTAGCATTATTTCAAAGCATAGTTTCTTGGAAGTTAATTAGGAAAAGGTGTGATTTAGTATTGAAATTCAGTCTTTTTCATTATTGCAGTAGAGTAGCTCTCCCTTAGAGTATATTTCCCTTTCTTCCATCAAGGAATCAAGCTTCTTCGGACTCCATAGAAGGTTGGCTTGAAAACCCCAGTGGTGTCTCGCCAGTTGAACAGTGACAAAATGCAGAACCATCGATTTTTCTTGTGTATACAACACTGTCGCCTCCAAGTTTGTACGAACCCCAGGTTGATAAAGTAATGCTGGTAGCCCAAGAGTTGCAGCATTCTTGTTGCAAAACTGGCGCTCATCACTTTTTTGCATCATTTCCAGGGAGGTGTCTGAGTAATATGTGATTACTGTTTTCTTTCTTCTATTTCTTGTATCTAATACTCTACCATTAGTTTATTTATGCAAAAGTAATTTAGTTGCTTCCTTTTTCATTCTACATTTTTGGCTTTCCTTTCAATTTTTCAAGCACGATTTCATTTCAGCAAGTAGTTTTTTTCAGTCAGTCAGTAGTTTTCATTTATTCAGCAATTTCAATTCTGTAAAGTACTTTCCATGTTTGAAAAAAAAACACAAAACCAAACCAAAAACATTTCTTTTCATGCCTCGTAGGAATAGGGATAACTTAGGGAAATTTTTGCCAAATACCCCCACTGCATCAAATAGCCAACCTTCCCTCTTCTTCGATGGCTATTAACTGAAGGAACCCTTAAGTGAGAAACCTGACATATTTGAAGAACCTACAGGGGAAGAAGAGGAAGAAGAAGAACCTATTCCTACTGAACCAATGGCTGAAAACAGAAATGACAGAGGGAATAGAGGGAGAGTAGAGGGTGCCTTCCCCATTAGGGAAACCAATGGGGACACTATAGTGAAAAATAGAAGCCCCTCTGCCCTACCTCATTTCCATGGCTTGATGACAGAAGATCCCGACACTTTGCTATTTGAGTTTGTTGTTATATGTCGAACATATGACTATACAGATGATGAGCATAAGTTAAAACTATTTCCATCTACCCTCAAGGATGAAGCATTTGGCTAGTTCAAGGGTTTACTTGGGGATAGCATCACAACTTGGGCTCAGATACAACAAGCCTTTAACAACAAGTATCAAGAATATTGTAGGTCAAAGGATACTAAAGAGGAAATTTTTAGGATGAACATAGGAAATGATGAATCCCTAGAGGATTATGAAGAAAGATTCCAGCTTAGTTACAAAAGGGCCAGTTGCACACTTGACCCTGAGTCACTAAAGTTGGTCCTGCCTAGGGGAGTAAGGGAAGATCTTTTGGGTACCCTACACTTGTTAGCAGGAGGAGATATCTACCAATTACTCTATGAGGATATCAAGACTGTCTTTAGAAACCATTTTAGGGCAGCTAGAAAAAGGGTAGGGGTAGTCAACCTATGGTCAGCACATCCTCTTCCAACTCCTCCATGAAGGGTGAAATTGGAAACATGTTGGAAGATTTCAAGAGTGAGATGTTACAAACACTATACACATTAAGAGAAAGCAAGAGGAAGTAGAGAGAGCCTTGGCCATTTTCTGTCCTATATGCACCAGGAGGCACCCTAGGAATTAATGTCCATTGAATTCTCTTGAAATTTTCCCAGTATATGAAGAAAACCACTCCACAAACAAGTAACTTTCTTTCCCTGGAGTCAAAACTATATATCAAGGAGCTGAAGGGGTAACTAAGCAGCTCTGCTACATAAACCAAAGGAGACCTCATGGGCCTAGACCATACCAGCAGGGCATCCAAGAGTCAACCCATGCATATTACAACCCCAACCAGACCACATCCATACCTTCTTGGGGACCCCCTTCTCATCCTTCTTGGTCTACACATCCTCCTTGGTACTTTGCATCTCAGTATCACTTCCAGGCATCCAGCTGGTCATTTCAACCATATGCTCCACCACAACCTTAGTGGAATGCTCTAGATTTATTGCCTCCACCACCTACCCAACCACAGTTGTTACACTCTGATCCACCTAGGCAACACTAGATGCCTGCCCAGCCAAATCCGAACCCAAACAACAGAGAGGCTCAAAAATTATACAGTGGAGAGACATCATATCCATCTTATGCTGTGGAAATCTAGGAGATTAACCTGAGATCTAAGAAAGTTCTCCCAGATAAACAACCTCCACCTCCAGCTAGGAGGTTGAGGAAGAAAGACAGGAAAGCATTCTTAAAGTAAGTCCACCCTTTCTTGAGAGATTAACCCAACCACTCCAACCTACCCCAGAAGAGACGAAACTTCTGGGAGAAATGAAAAATCTATGTGTAAATATTCCACTTCTCCAAGCAATAAAATATGTTCCTATTTACAATAAGTTGATTAAGGAGAAGTGCTTCAAGCATACAGGGAGGCAAAGAAGAGATGCCCCTACCATTAATGTCATTGGAGAACTGTTCGACTTAATGCTGGGGTAGGTAATCTGTCCAAAGTATTTGGACCCTGGAAGCCCTATAGTAGAGGCGCACATCAATGGCACCATTTTCCCACACACTTTGATCCATCTTGGTGTTGCCATTAATGTGATGACTAAGGACACCATGCTCAAGCTCAAACTCCAAGGTTCATTGAGGAAGACCACAATAGTCCTACAACTTGAAGACCACTCCACAGTGACCCCCAAGGGGATTGTGGAGGATGTGATGGTCTCCATTGACTCTTGGGAGTACCCTGTAGATTTCCTAGTTCTCTAGCCTAAGGCTAAGCTTACTGGTTATCCTCTCATCCTTGGGAGACCCTAGTTTTCCATTGCCGATGCTTACATCAACTGTAGAGCTGGGAATATGACCATCAAGAATGGGCATATGTCTAAGTAATTAGTCCTATACCCTCATGCTCAACCATCTCTATAGCATGATTTACCTTTATGGCTGGAGGAGGAGGAAGAAGATGAAGTTTATTCCTCCCAACTTTATACTTTAGAAACAACCATGAGAGGAGGACAACAAGATGAAGATGATTTGATTGAACACTTACTCCAAAGTCCAACTCCCAATACATTTCCCTTAGAAGATGTAGTAAAGGAAACCAAGAAAAATCATCCAATTGACCTATGCTTGGCCAATTCCAACCCCCTCCATGTCAAAACCATAGAATTTTTCCCTGAGAGAACCTTGAAAATCAATCCATCTCTATCTTCTCTCTAAGAAGAGAAGTTATGCAACATGCTAAAGGAACATCTAGATGCCTTCGATTGGAGTTACAAAGAAATGAAGAGAGTGCACCCCTCAGTGTGTACTCACCACATATACATCAAAGAAGGTTGCAAGCCAGTCAAACAACCCCAAAGGAAGATGAATCCAACTCTCAAAGACATAGTCAAAGAAAAACTACAAAAACTACTTGATGCAGGATTCATTTACCCTATCTTCAATAGTGAGTGGGTCTCTCCTTTGGTGTTAGTTCCAAAGAAAAATAGTAAGTGGAGGATTTGTGTTGATTACAAAGAGTTGAACAAAGCCACAAAGAAGGACCATTTTCCTCTACCTTTCATTGACCAAGTGCTAGATGTTTTGGTAGGGAAATTTTTTTCTCTTTACTAGATGGATTCAGCGGGTACAACCAAATCCAGATCAGCCCAAAAGACCAGGATAAAACCATCTTCACTTGTCCTTGGGGTACTTTTTTGTGTAGGGTCCTTCCTTTTGGCCTATGCAATGCTCCTACCAATTTTTAGAGAGAAGTCCTGAATATTTTTTCCGAGTTAGTCCATGATGTGGTAGAAATTTATATGGATGATTTTACACCTTATGGTTGTGATTTTCAAGAGGCTTTGTCCAACCTAGGCAAAGTACTACACAAATGCATTGAAATGAACATGTCTCTCAGTCCTAAAAAATGTGAATTCTTGATGACTATTGGGACCATGCTAGGTCATTCAATATCTCAGCAAGGACTAGAGGTGTACCCAAACAAAACAACTATCATCAAAAGGGAACTACCTCCTCAAAATCAGAGAGATGTCAGAAGTTTCCTTGGGTTAGCTGGATACTACCAAAGGTTCATAAAGGACTTCAACAAGTTGGCCTCTCCTTTATTTGGTTTGTTAGCCAAGGACTCTGATTTTATATGGTCAAAAAGCTGTCAATAGGCCTTAGACACCCTAAAGAACAAGTTAACCACTTTATCGATTCTCCGAGGCCCAAATTGGGCCCTTCCTTTTCATATTCTTGTTGATGCCTCACACAAAGCCATAGGAGCAGCGCTAGGTCAGATAGATGAAAAATTGCCTTATGTTATCTACTTTATCAATAAGATTCTGTCAAAGGCTAAATTGAACTACATAGTGGATGAAAAGGAACTCCTGGTTGTTGTGCGTTCATTGAAAAAAATCAGGCATTATATTACAAGCTATTAAGCATTTGTACATTCTGACCATGTTGCAATCAAATATTTAATGAATAAACCTAATGTGAATGCTCGAATTATAAGATGGTTATTTTTATTACAATAGTTTGATCTAACTATTGTTGATAAACCTGCTAAGGAAAATGTTGTTGCAGACTTTTTGTCCAGATTAAATTTTCCTGCAAGTGAAGAAGGAATGGTTGATGACCAGCTATTGAATGAGAACTTATTTGCTATTTCAGTTCTCTTTCCATGGTTTGTTGATACAGAAAACTATTTGGTATCTACACAATGCCCACTGAACTTGTCCTCCAAAGAGAAAAGCAAGATAGTAAGGAAGAGTGCCCCCTTCACTTGGATCAGGGACAATCTCTTCAAACTTGGCCCAGATCAAATCTTGAGAAGGTGTGTCAGGGAGGAGGAAGTCTTTGACATCCTTCTAACCTGTCATGATGGGCCTTGTGGAGGTCACTTTGCAGCAAAGAGGACAACGTTCAAAGTGTTGTAAGCAGGCTATTGTTGGCCCACTCTTCATCAGGATGTGAAAATATATACTAGTCGGTGTGATTGGTGCGAAAGGATGGGAAGGACTACTCCAAGGGATGAAATGCCTCTACAGCCTCAAGTGATTTTCGAGCCATTTGACAAGTGGGGCATGGAGTTCATTGGACCTATTGACCCTCCTTCCAAATAAAAGAAATACATCATTGTGTGCACTGACTATCTGACTAAGTGGGCTGAAACCAAGGGAATTAAAGCAACAACAAAGGAGAAGGTAGTTGACTTCATAAGGGATAATGTATTCTACAAATTTGGGTACCCTAGAGAGTTGGTCACAGACCAAGGTAGCTAGTTTACCTCCAACATGATTGAAAACTTGCTCAGCCAGCACAAGATCAAGAAAAAAACCTCCACTCCCTATCATCTATAAGATAATGGGCAAGTGGAGGTGACCAATAAAGTGCTGGAGGGAATCTTGACCAAAGTGGTAAGCAGCAATAGGAAGGATTGGGCAAATATACTAGTTGAGGCAACTTGGGCCTATAATACCACCTGGAAGACCACCACTGGATTCACACCCTATGAGTTGGTCTATGGGAAAAAGGCCCTGTTGTCCATTGAATTTGAGTATAACACATTAAGGATAGCAACCCAACTAGATCTAGATCTTAGCGTTGTACAAAAAGGGAGATTGCTCCAATTGAATGGTTTAGATGAGTTTAGGATGTAGGCCCTCCTACATACAAAGGTAATTCAACTTCAGAGGAAGATCTAGCATGATAAGAAAATCAAGGAAAAGCAATTTCAAGAAGGTGATTGGGCTTTGTTATATGATTCAAGGTATAAAGACTTCAAGGGAAAGTTAAGGACAAGATGACTAGGACCTTACGTTTTAGAAAGATGCCATGATAATGGTTTAGTACAGATCACAAACATAGATGAAGAGGCCATTCCTTTACTTCTTAACGGACATCAATTGAAATTTTACAAGAAACCATTGTCAAAATAAGAGTTCATTGATGGTATCAATAAAACAGTGATGTTAGTGGACCAAGTTTTAGCTCCTACCTCATCAAATCACTGAGGACCAAAAAAAGGAATCAGGTGAAAACCTCCATGAGGCACCCGAGTCCTACTATTGGGTTGAAAACCTCTTGGGGTGACCCAATGGTGTCAATAAAAGAAAAATGAGAATAAAAAGATCCCTGGGTGAAAACCTCTCTTGAGGCACCTAAGGAAAACAACTAGAATGAAAACCTCTCTTGAGGTGCCCAGGGAAAACAACTAGGAGGAAAACCTCTTAGAGGCAGCCTAGTTGCTTTCAAAAACAAAAAATAGAAAAAACAGAAAAAAGAGAAAAATCATGAAAATTTCTATTTTGCAGGTCATCAAGAAGGACGATCAGAGAGCAAATGAGGATCACAAAGAGACCTATTTCACTCACATTTTTACTTTTCCACTCATAGTCATTCATCACTCCACCATTTCATTCATGTTTTCCACTCCTTTGCTTCAATTTACAAGGGGACTGTGTTTTCTACAAGATCCCCTGTAAACCTACAAGATCCCCTAAAAACCTATAGGATGATCATGTAGGAATTACAGTGACCCAGAAATCCTATAGGAAGTGACCCTAAGGAAAAAATTACCTGCTATGTCAATAAATTAGCACCCACATATCATCATTCCATTACAATGCCATGTCCACCTTCATCACCCCTACATTCACCCTTAAAAAAAGCAATATCATTTTTTTTTCACAGTCTTCGAAAAAAGAAGGAAACAGAGAGTAGAAGGGAGCATCACCTGATCATTTCCAATTCTTCACACTCCTAGTCTCCCTCTCCATCCATGTCACCATCCCCAAAATCCCAGCAAAGTGTATGATTAAGAGTCTTGAGGAAGAAGCAGCTATAGGACACCCTGTAGAAACCTATCCCACAGAATACAAATCAAAAGAACATCAAGATTCCAGCATGATGATACAAGAGCAGAAGGGACTCCAAAGCAGCAGGAGCACCATCATCCTTAACACCAAGTACCTACACAACAAAGGAATCATCAGAGAACAACAAAAAAGGGAAGAAGAATAGGATGCAACCAATACACATAGCAAGCACCTCTGGTCTTCAACAACTGAAACAATGTATTAGCACCATATGTAAGTATTCTGATCACTCTCATATGCATAATGTAGTCAAAAGATGTAAAGGTTACGAGTAAGTTGGTTTATAAGTGAAAGGTGGCCAATTAACTTGGCCACCTTCAATCAATCAACAAAGACAAAACAATTTTTCCTCTCACACGTGGCAGCACTCAACTCAAAAATAGAAAGGAGAAGGACAAAAGTAGTTAAGGCTATGAAATCATGAAGTGGGAGTTGATTACGAGTAGTGGGGAATGATGAGGTGGTAGTGGGGACCAACGGTCCAAAATGGAAACCGTACCTCGGCTTCCAACACACCACCTCACCCCAAATGACCATAAGAAGAAATAATCATCATCCCCATGCATTCATGCATTCATTTCCTCGAGGCTCGCTCTCAAAAATCACTCTCATACCTAGGCAACCTACAGAAAGGAAAACTCCATCGTTTTTCTTCACAGGAATTCCTACAAGATTGCACAAGAAATCCTACAGGATTGCACACAGGATTCCTATAGGATACACATAGACAGTCTACAAGATAGGCTGCGAGGAATTTTAGAGGGGAAAACACGGGGATTGACCATAGCATTCACTATGAAGAGGTGGGCTTTGTAATTACATCCCTCTTTCCAAGTAAATTGAACAAAAAATCCTCTAGTTTGAGTGAATTTGGCAGCCGTGTAAGAGAATTGTCCACATAGTCATTTCAGTTTTTTACTTCTGCATTTGAAAATTGTGTAAACCATCTCATCTCCTCAAACTTCACCAATGGAGATGATAGGCGAGTTTACTAGAAGGGATCCCATTAACACTGTGAGAATCCAACAACACCCTCAGGTGCTAGAAATCTTCACAAGGCATAATTGGATGGGGTATTTCGAAAAATTAAGGGGGTATGATGATGAGGTGGCCCAATATTTTGCTCTCTCCCTCATTCCACTTACTAGACTCCATGCCACTGTTGTGGTAATAGGCCTCTCCATAGAGCTCACCCCTAAACTCATTAGTAGAGTTACCACACTTCCCCTAGGAGTACCATGGAGGAAGGAAGACAAAGGAGATAACTAGATTGCCAAAACAAAATTCTTTTTAGAAGGTGAGGAACCCATTAAGGACAAGAATAGAGTAAGGAGAGAAAGTATGCCATATCCCTGGAATAGGGTGAGCTACCAACTTATCAAATACATATCATGTGAGGGTAGGTATAGTGTGGTTTATGGCTATCATTTTAGGCTTCCTGAAGAGTTGATATTTGGAGTAGAAACACCCCCTCACCAGAGGCTCATCATACCATACTTCCTACTGCAATCACTGATAGACACAAACATCGAGGTGCAAGAGGGAAATTCCCAACAGTTAGCTCACCATGGGTTAATTAGAATTCTTATAGAATATTCCCTCCAAAACCTTATAATTCCTATACAATGGTTACTTTTTAGAGACATGCAGGCAGAGGAGGACATCAAATCTCTCACATATGATGCTAGTCCTACTGTCAATGGAACGACAAAGGAAGAAGAAGTAGAGAAAGAAGAAGAAGAAGCAGAAGGAGATGAAGATGAGATGGATGAAGAAGAAGATGAAATAGAAGAAAACGAGGAAGATGAAGAAGAAGAGGAGAAAGATAAGGAGGATGATGAAGAAACAAAGGAGGATGTTAAGGAGGAAATGGATAAAGAAGATGAGGATCTATAAGAGCAAGAAGAAAGGAAATACTTAGGTGAAGAAAGCAATGGGAAAGAGGGGGCAGAAGACAAGAAGGATTCACCTAGGGTGTCTCCAGAACCCACTGAGAGTGAGGCAGCAGCTACCCTCACTATTCTTAGCACCCCCATCAAGGAAAAAGGCAAAATATAGAGGCAGACCCCCTTATATTTTAGGACAAGGAAAAGCACAAGAATAAGGCAAGGTAAACACCAAACACCAACCAAAATTCCCATTGTGATTGAGGACTCACCTAAACAACAGGAGAAAATTCCTTCTCCTAAGTATCCTATCACCTATATGAGAAGGCCTATGACTAGATCCACCTCTTCCAAGGAAAAAGCAATCCTAAAGGATACACAGTAGGATCTACAGGAAGCTGAAGAAATCCTACAGGAGACACAAAAATTGGAAAAGGAGGGAGGCAAACAGCAAGAAACTAAAGAAGAGGACCCATAGTTAAAGTAGCCTAGCCCCCAAACTAACCTTCACTCCTACTACAAGTTTATTTAAGGAGGCAAGGTCATTCCTCAAAAATGTTCTATTCCACTATTCTTCGAGCTTGAGAAGGAGAGAGTCAAAACTCATAGATGGATGTAGATTTCCAAATCCAAGGGGGTGGAAGACATTGAGCATATGGAGGAGAAACTCAAGGAGATGGGTAGAGAGCTAAGTAGCTTGAGAGATAGAGAAGCCATAATGAAGAATCAGCTAGAAATAGAAAATGCATGGTTAAGAGGACAACTGCAAGAAAGAGACAACCAATTGCCATGTATGGCCAGTCTCTCTTTGGATGCAATCTAGTGTAGGAATCCATCTAAATGCTATGCCCTATACCTCAAGGAATAGTGGTTGCAGTTCTAGATTAAGACCCTAGCAAAGAGAGGCACAATGCCATTTCAGGACTACATGCATTTCATTGATCTTTGTGATCAGAGCACACTAGAAGATAGGGCCAAGATGTTTGAGTTTTATTTTCATAACATGGCCTTAACAAACATGAATGTCTAGGACCCTAATGCCCAGCTAGGATATTTACAGTTGATGGCTTTGGCATCATGGATGAACCATGAGGAATCAAGGGCTGCAGAGATGAAGAATATATTGGCAAGAGAAAAAACTAAACCTCTTATGATCAGAGTTGAACAGTAAGATCCAATGGCCCTCATCAGTACACATAATTTGATTGCAAATGACCCTCAGCTTGCACCCAAGCATCTTGCTACCCAAGAGCAAGCAATTTCACATTTTGAGGTCATGTTTAGATTTTTAGGGGATGATACCATACATGCTTGCAGAGGAGATGGAACAAATTTCCATACAACTTAAAGATAAGAGAGTACCACTCTCCTCAAAGATTGAGAGAAGCACTGAACAGAACACCCATATACAAGCAATCTATGGAAGGGCTAAAAGTCAATTGGATTGGCCTGAAACTCAGTCCACCACTACTCTTAGGAACGCTAGAAGGAAGGAATGAAGAAGAAGAAAAGAGGCAGTGGGAGGAGGTAGAAAAGGAAGCACGCTTCTATGAACAAGAAGAGGAAACCACAATAGAGGCATGGGATGTCAGGGAGGCCACTAGAGCTATGAAGGATATGGATATTGATTGAGTTTCTCAGAGGATGAGAAACACTTTCAATAGGGGGGTGATGATGAGCCTCATCGTTGGGTAATTATATGGGCCTTAATTCACCTCATAGCTTAGTCAAACCAACTTTTCTCACAACTTATTACATGTTTTTAATTATATTTTGTTTATGAGATGAGTTAGAGTAGGATATTATGCCTAGTGGACTAATATGCATTGAATGCAGGATTGAAGGAGAAAATCAAGGAATTTTGGCAAAGACCAAGGTTAAAACTCAAATGGGACAAGGAAGAGGTATTGTGGCAGGTAAATCCTCCTCATTTACTTCTCCCCCATTTGAATATTCCTCCATTTATCACACGAGCTTGGAGTGCAAGTAACCAAGTCATGAGGATTAGAAGGCAGCATAGCAAGTGAGAGACAAAGAGCTAGTTTATCTTGAGTTTGGGAGCCGAGCCTCCCTAATTTTAAATAAGTCGTTGGGGACTTCAATTGTATAAGTAGAGAGGCCTAGAGCCTCACTAGGATTCAAATTTTTGTTGTAAAAACCTAAGTTATTTTCAAGCTCCAGACTTGTGGAAGTTTTATTGATGTAATTTTCTATTTTGGTAATAAGAATGAGTTTTGTTTTGAGCCAACACTAAGTTAAATCAAACGGCTAAAGCTCTTGGGTTAGGGCCCAACCCTAGCAACCAAGGCTCCTCTTTCTTGTATCTGTATGTTTAGATTAGTCTCATAGCTTCATTGTTAATTTGTCTTTAGATGTATTGTCATTGCAAGTAGTGTAGATTGGATTGGTTGTTTATTAGTTTGCTTCCATTTATGCCTTACTTCAAGAGAAGGTTGGCAGGGATAAAAGGAGCATGACAAGGATTTCAATAGGTTTCTTGGTCTCATTTCCTCCCCGTGGGATCATGATTTGAGGAAGGGACCCTTATGCAGCCCCAAAAACACAGATTTCTATTTCTTGTATGAGATTTAGAGTTTACTGTATTTAAGTTAGCATTTGATAAGTTTTTCAAAGTAGGGTTTCATTTCCATCTCTTCTATCTTCACTCTTTCAGTAGATCTCATCCATGCTTCCATTCCTTTCAGCAAATTTCCTTATGCATAATGTAGGCAGTTAGTCATTAATTCTGCTTTTCTAGCTTATGAGAATGCTTCTTGTTACATAGCTTTTTGGAAATTACACATGTTTTATGTAGAGTAGGTGCTTTAGGAGTATAAGAAGACTTCATAGCCAACAACCACCTTCCACTTCATCCACCATAGTCATTCCTTTCTTTCACCATTGCCTTCACTAGTTTTCATCATTTTACATAGGAATTATTCCAAGCACAATGAGCAAATACAACCATCTTCTATCCTTGCTGTTGACTTATGAGTGATCCTAGACCTTTTCTCACTTCATTCCACCCATCTACCACCTTCCCTAAGCCTTCCATCACTTCCAGCACCTCCCATTTTTCTCTCAGTTGTATCCTGTAGGTTTATAGGAAATCCCGTAGGTTTCTAGTACATCCTGTAGGTTTTCCTGTAATGGCCTGTTTTGAGGCCGAATTGAGGGAAAACCTCTATGAAGTCACCAAAGGTCACCCAAGGGTCTCCCACACCATCCAACCATCTCCTAACCCTTCCAGTCATCCTCCAACATCCTTAATTCACCTTCCACATCACCAAAAGAAATTAGTTTGCATACTTGATTTTGCATGAAAAGACAAAAAGACAAAACCATATTTATTTTAGTCCCTTTACTTGCACATTAGTGATGTTTGATGGTGTTTACTTCCATGCTTAAATAGTAGCATTTGGTTCATGTTAACTTAGAATTATTGCAAAGCATAGTTTCTTGGCAGTTAATTAGGAAATGGTGTGATTTTAGCATTGAATTTCGGTCTTTTTCATTGTTGCAATAGAGTAGCTCTCCCTTAGAGTAGATTTCCCTTTCTTCCATCAAGGAACCAAGCTTCTTCTGAATCCATTGAAGGGTGGCTTGAAAACCCCAGTGGTCTCTCACCAACTAAACAAAGACAAAAGGCAGAACCATCACTTTTATTTGTGTATACAACGCTGTCACCTCCAAGTTTGTGCGAACCCCAGGTTGATAAAGTAAAGTTAGTAGCCCAGGAATTGCAGCATTCTTGCTGCAATACTAGTGCTCATCAGTTTATTTATTTATTTATCATAACTCTTTTATTTACCATGGTATTTGGCCCATAGGCTTGGTATATAATTAGATTTTGATTTCTAATCTTATTTGATATATTTTTATTTATTTATCATACCTCTTTATACATTTTTTATATTTATTTATTTACCATACCTCTTTTATAAATATGATATTTAGCCCATAGTATTATTAATTATTTGTCCCATGGTATTTGGCCCATAGGCTTCACCTAAATAAAACATATGTTTGAGTTTTCTTTAAATATAAAGAGGTTTATGGAATAAATATAAAAGGAGGTTTTATTTATTTTCCATACCTCTAGTTTATTTATTTTATTTATTTACCATATCTTTGGAGTAAATATATAAAAAAAAGGTTTTATTTATTTACCATACCTCGAGTTTATTTATATTTTTATTTATTAAACCTCTTAATATTTTAAATTTATATTGTATTTATACATACTAATAATTAGATTAACTTTCAATTAGGATGGACATTAGGTTAGAAATGGTAAATGTTAAGCATTAAGTTTACATTTACATTTACATTTACGTTTACATGTTTACTTTTTTATGTGATATCTACCCCATACTAGGTTTTTTACATTTACATTTAAATTTATATTTACATTTACATTTTTATGTGACATCTATCCCTAGTTACGTTTACGTGTTTATGTTTTTATGTGAGATCTACCCCCAATACTAGGTTGTTCACATCTACGTTTATGTTTTCATGTGAGATTTATCCCCATACTGGGCTCTAGAGCGCCTCCTTCTCTCCCCTTTCTCTCTATTTTTCTTTCTTTGTCTCTTTATCTCACCCCTAAACATACACTCTTTGTGCCTCCTTCTCTCCCCATTCTCTCTATCTGTCTTTCTTTGTCTCTTTACCTCACCCCTAAACATACACACTTTCTCTCTCCATCTCTCCCTTGCAACTCCCTCTCTCCACTTCTCACTCTCTATGTTGCTTTCTCCTCCTCTCTTGCAAGTCCTCTCCCTTATCCTTCCTCTCTCTTCCCCCATCTCTCTCTCTCCCTCTGCCCTCTAATCCTCTCACTATCTCCCTCCCTCTCTTCTTCTCTCTCTACCCCCTCCATATTTGTGTCTCCCTGTCCATCTCTTACCCTTCTCTACCTCTCACACTCATCTCCCTCTCTCTCTCTCTTCATTCCTCCTCTCCCCTATCCTTAAGTTTATCTCCATTTTTCCCTTGTAACTCCCCCTATGTCTCCACCTCTATCACTCTCTGTCTTTGTTCTTCCCTCCCATATATATCTATAGTTAATATATATCATGATATATCAATATATATTATAATATAGAAAATTTATTATTGTATTTAATCCAGAGTTATTAAATTTAATAATATTAATATTATAATATATTAATATGAATATTAGATTTAATAATAATAATAATAAGAATAATAAGAAATATATATATATATATATATTTAACAAGGTCGGGTAGTTGATATATTACCAAAAGCTTTGATGGAGCAAGCTCCTATTACAAACGACTGTACCATGAAAAACATCTAAGCCATGAGATAGGAACGCAGTCTCTTCTCCTAGGCTTATGTTCAAGACTTCATGTATTTTTATGTGTATTCTAGTGTACTACCTAACAAACTGACCTACTAGAAAGAGAAATTTACATGTCATGGGCTCTCTGGCAATTTTTCAAGGCTTGTAGATTGATTTCTCCTGAGTTGACTGGTTCTTCTTGTCATAATTGACCAAGTTCTCTCCTTCGTTGCTTGAAGAGTTGCTTTTGTAATATGCCACTGCTTCTTCTTCAGTGGTTTGAATTCCATTTTATTTGTTTGCTTTTTCTTCCTTTGTCTCTGCTTATTGCTCCATACTTTGTTGTGCTTCTTTGATTTTGTGTTTCTTGAGGTGCTTCTTCTTCTGCTGCTATTGACCACTTTCTTTTTGGCATAAATGGGAACCGGTGGATATCGGAGATCATCGGACAAGGTTGTCAGAAGAATAGTGGTCAAGATTAAGTCGCATAGATTGGGATTAGGGGATGAATGGTGGAGATTAACTGAAGGCACTGGTGGAAGAGGAAACTAGAGGAGCCGTCGCAGTCATCGATGATTGAGATCTACGATCATCGGGCATGAACAAGTCCGAACGTTAACCAAGAAGAAAGGTGAGA
Source organism: Pinus taeda (assembly GCA_000404065.3). Taxonomy (NCBI): domain Eukaryota; kingdom Viridiplantae; phylum Streptophyta; class Pinopsida; order Pinales; family Pinaceae; genus Pinus; species Pinus taeda. Next base: position 30,472 of record APFE030523193.1, on the reverse strand, counting down.
TTATATGTGGATACGGTATTTCAAGCGGGTAAAAACCATAAGTGGTAAAAGGGAGAAGTCACCCGAATCCATTGACCGAGAGACATGTAGCATCAGAGGAGAGAGAGAAAAGCGCTTTTCAGATGAGTAATATTTGTGCTTGTTGTCTGCCCGAAATCAGTGGGATCCGTCCAATCCATTACGTACAGATCTACAGTGGAGGAGAGTCACACAAGTTTGATTGAACAGGCTAATTGACGACCGTCAGATCAAGGGCCAAATCAACGGTCCTGATTTTATTAGAGATCAAGTAAAGGAGGGAGCAATGCTGCGGGAAAGGCTTGGGAGTGCAGGCTCGACGATAATTATAGATGCGAATGAATGATTTTTTTGAAGTCCGATTTAAGTGCTCGGATGGGTTATTCCCATGTATACCAATTGAGCTGAAGTCCCTGCGAACGATAGAATTGAAGGAGGGCCAAAATCTAGTTATAACAGTCAGGGAGGAGGGCTGAGATAATGGGAGGGGTAGAAGGAGGGTGTGGATGCTTAGAAGGGATTTTCACTCGCGTAGAGGAGGGAGTGAAGAGATACGGAATGAGCAAGCTAGGTAAGATTAAGGCTGTGCACCAAACAGAGGAAACACTGTGGGATATTAGAGAAGAAAGGGAGGGGCTTTGAAACCAAAGTAACACTATAATAACATGGAAAGTGAATATTTCCTTGCTAAGATTGCTACTGCGATTTTTGTGGATGCACCCTCTATTCTTATAGTGCTTTATCTGAGCCCGAAACCTACCTTCGATGAGATAGATTGCAACGTGGTTCTTGTGACCAGGATTACAATCTTCAGTCCTACTGTTACTCATACGAGAGTCTAAAGTTTCATGATTTTTCATTTGCATTCCCGTGATTTCTTGGTTGTTGCTACAGTGATGTGTCCTTTATTATTTTTTGACTGTTGGTTTTTGATTTATTTCTTTTATAATTATGATTTTTCCCTTGGATTTGGTTAGCTTTATACTTGTGATTTTTGCTAATTATTAAGTAATAGAGTTGTGTTATTCCTCCTAGCTTTCACTAACAAGCCCTTCATTTTTTTTCACTGCTTGGTTTGCAAAATAATCTGCCTGTTGATTGTGAATTCTCAAGACATGTTTGTAGATTACATTGCCAGAGCCTTCCAAGTTCTTCTTGATTCTTCTAAAAATTTTGTTCATGAACTCATTGCTTGGATTTTTGTTTCTTTCCATTGCCTCTACTATTATGGTTGAGTCTCCTATTATGATAGGATTTTGAATTTCTCTTTTTTTTTATTATTCTTGTTCCCATCAACAAGCTATATGCTTCTGCCTTATTATTTGAGATTTGTCCCAATCCCCATTCATATGTGACATTTTCTTTCCCATCAAGATCGAGGATTATTCCCCCAACCCCTGCCTTTCCCGGATTATGCTTTGAGGCCCCATCAAAGTATAGACAGTATCTATTTTGATTTTTCCTCCAGTTTGTCAGTTCCTCTTTACTCATTCTTATTTTCCATATATTTCCTGAGTTTGTCTTCCTCTGTCCTTTTTGTCCATTATTATTTATTATGGCTTTGTTGAGCCAATCTCGCTCTTCTTGTTGAAGAGTGTTATAGTCTGTTAGAGGTGTTCCTTTGACGTTGAGTATTTCAGAAGTTAATCCCCACGTTTTTGAGAGGGTCTTCCCTATCCTTGGGATTTGATTTTTGAAAATGCACTTGTTTCATGTCAACCAAATTTTCCAACATAGAACCACTAGAATGCATTTCCATATTCTCTAAATTGTGGCTTTTTTCTTTGTTGTGTATGGGTAGGCCTTCTCAAAGGTCTAAAGAAAATCTGGTAAGGGCTTTTTGAAATTTATTCTTGTTTCCAAAGGACTGATCAGCTGTTGCCAACATTCTTTGGCAAAAGTGCATTGTTGGAAAAGATGTTGTATATTTTCTTCAGCCTGCATGCATAATGGGCATCGTGTTGGACATTGAAAGTATTTTTTTTTTTTTAAGTTTTCACTGGTCAATATTCTCCCTTTTAAAAGAGTTCAGATGAACATTTTGATCTTAGGCAGACTTTCTGATTTCCATGCTATTTTCCAAGAATCCCAATCTTGTTGATTTGGTTGTTCTTGAAGGATTTTATATCCAGTCCTAGTTGTGTAATGTCCACCGCTTGGGTCCCAGAGATATTCATCTTCCTCATCATGGTGGATTGGCACTGCCCCTTTTAAGAGCTACCTGATTTTGCTCCATTGCCCTTCTAGATCTGCTGGAATTGCTAAGATTTGCCAGTCTCGCCACTCCTTTGGGTTCCATAGAGAGATTGAGTGTAAAGTATTGAAACCTTTACCTTTCATCCACTCTTATATGTCTTCAATTTCTATATTAGTCTGTAATGGTTCTTTTCCCATGATTCTATCCTCCCAAATTGAAATTGATTTTCCATTGCCTGGGATTTTAGAAATGTATCTACTCATTAATGGAACTGTTTTTTTAACCAGCTTCCAAACTTAGGTACATTGTCTTATTGGGATATTTCCATTAAGCAATATTTTCCTGGTGCCATCCATATACTTTGATATAAGAGTCTTTTTCCACCAGCTCTCTTTTCCTATAATTAGTCTCCATACTATTTTCATTCCCAATGTTGCATTCATGAGCCCGGGTATCCATATTGATAGTCCTCCTTGTTCATAAGGTAGTACTACTTGCTCCCACCTGACCAAGCTAAATTTTTTGTTTTCTTGCTTCCTGTTGAAAATGCAACAAGATGATGGAGCTTCGTGAAAAGAAGTCGCCTTCACTAAGTGGTCCCGCAGGCTATTTTTGGCGCAAAGTCTATTTTTAGACATATGGATCATGGTTGATGAGTTGCAGGATGCTATTTGTGGATGATTGGTCAAGTTGGTAAAAATAGATGGACCTCTATTTTTAGACATATGGGCAAAGTCTATTTTTAGATTGCCAGGCTAAAAATAGAACAACCGAATATTATTAGCTCTTAATAATATTTGGACTATAAACATTATCTTATTCTCTTGGAGCACTTCAGTTCGAGCTACAGATGTGGCACATGCAACTACTAGAAGGAAATACACTTTTCTTATGGGTTATTTGAGCTATTGCATGGAGGACTTCAGTTAGGACTTCAGTGATTGAGTTCTGTGGAGTTGGATCAGGAGTTGATGGAGTTGTGTTCATTTTGACTTAGTTGAACTAGTTGTATTTAGTCTAACTGATCAATAGACTAAGAGATGAGTGGTGTGAATTAGTTATTAATTGACTCACTAATTATTAACTCATAAAGCAACCGAAGAATACATCAGTTAACTCAATGCATGGACAGTTCAGTGGAGACAAGTGTTAGAGGTGAGTGAAAGGGCAAGACAGCTGTCAGTTGTGACTATAGTTGTGCATGTGATTTGCACAATCAATGGATTGAGTATTTACAATGAGGATTGTGTGGTATATCCAAGGGTAATATGAATTTGGATCATTCATTCATCAGTATTCTCATGCAGGATTGCGCAATGGAGGCATGCAAGTAGCGGAGGAGATTTGAACCTGTGATTGATTCAGATCTGAGCTAGTTTGTGTGTAACAGGTGGAGATAGTACTGAGTACTTGTGAGGAGTATTGTACTATGTATTGTTACATGTTCTCAATCAATATAATATACAGATAGTTGGGGGTTTTCAGCTTTATGCTTTCCCCGGGTACATATTGTGTTGATATGTGTGATTGATGCTTCAATGTGCACATGCTATTGTTTCTTAATACTGCAAAATTGATGATCAACGTAGAGGAGGTTATGTATTATGCATGATTCCGCAAATAGTGTATAATCAAGATAATCTCTGTGAATAAGTGTCATATTATTCAAAATTGCTACATGGTATCAGAGTTGGTTGATTTGTAGAAAATGTTCTACAGGATATCAAAGCGAGGATTGGTCATCAGATTTATTATTCAAAAAGTGTTTACATTTTATTTCTTCAGGTAGAGTCTATAATCGGGCCAGGTAGCTTCTAGATTCATCCTTCTTTTGGAAGGTGAGATATCCGGTGAATGCCCATATTGTCGATCTTTGTATAAGAAATACTTTGTTCTCACGAATTTTAGATCAGAAGCAGTTGAGTTTTGAGCTGGTGGAATGGCACTCAAGGATAAACTCAGAAACATCTAAGTGTGAGAATGGAGATAGTATGCCCCAATATCTCACGAAGTTCACCCAATGCCGGGATGATCTGGGAAGTGTGGGGGTGATTGTTGATGATGAGGACTTGGTGAGCTTGGCTCTCCTTGGTCTTCCGAAGAGTTGGCATTCCTATCAGGACTCTGTCAATGGTTAGGAGAAATTGCCAAGATGGGAGAGACTTTGGTCAAATCTTGTGCAAGAGGAGATCAGGTGGTATACCAGGGAGGAAATCCAAGGAGGGATCCGAGGAAGGATCTAAAGGTGAGGCACTTGCTTCACAGTTTGAGTTGGATTTCACACTCTTCGCATGCATGGTTCATCCCATGGTGGGAAGTGGTTGGTTTCTTGATAGTGGAGGCCTTCTTTCCACATGACCGGCGACAAGAGTTTGTTCAGTACTTTGGAGGAGAAAGATCTCCAGATACTCATAGCAATGGGTAATGATGAGAAGTATAGTGTTTCAGGTGTAAGCACAATTATTTTTCTGAGGGAGCATGGATCTCACTTTACCTTGACTGATGTCAAGTATGTACCAGGACTGAAGAGAAACTTGGTGTCAATCACAATGTTGGAAGACAGAGGCTATAATGTAGTCTTCAGTAAGGGAAAGGTTTTCCTTAGACACATCATCACTAGACAGGTGAAGCAGATTGGTTGACGGGTCAAGAACCTGTATGCTCTTGAGGTTCAAGATGCATGCAAAGCCTTGAACAACAAGGTAACTGATGGAGACTTGGTGGTTGAGAGGGAGGGTATATTACCTCTCAACATGCAAAGCCAGAAGAAGTCTTAGACAATGGTGGAGGAGCCACGATTCGTGCAACAACTTTAGGAGGTTGGGGAGTAGCTAAAACAGGGGAAGCGGAGTGGAGATCGAGTAGAGACATCTACTCATGCAGAGACCTCCAGTAGGGGGAAACTTCGAGCCAGGTGGGCTGAGGGATCACATGCATCCATACCTCCAGGTAGGAGGTGGGGCGATATAGAGTGATCATCCCAAGGAGGAGGGGCACAATCCTTGAGGTACCCAACCTCTTGGATGAGACCTTGCTATAGGAGCCTCGATGTGGAGTAGCAGGAACTGACTGATTGGGTAGAGACAGATGCAGATGAAGTGGCAGAGAGAGCGATAATGCAGGGAATCCCGGGACAACGCATAGCTAGCAGGCTGCAACAATGCAAGAGGCACAAGTGTTTTGCACAGTGCTAGGTGGCCCAGAGAGGTGTGCAATGGTGTGAGATGCATGGATATGTTGTAGTAGCACATATGTCAGAGAGGGAGCACTTTTTAGCAGCAGGTAGAGCTTCAGCATCAGAGTATATTCCTAGCCCAACAGAGGGGTTAGTTGGGAGTGTTTTTGTTCCAAGTGTTGCTGGAGCAAGTGGATCAGGTAGATGTGTTGCATGCAGAACATTCCAGAGTTACAGGATAGGGGTTGCAAATAATCCATATCTTGTTGAGAGGGAGTGTTGAAAATGCAACAAGATGATGGAGCTTAGTGAAAAGAAGTCGCCTTCACTACGTGGTCCCGTAGTCTATTTTTGGCGCAAAGTCTATTTTTAGACATATGGATCATGGTCTATGAGTTGCAAGATGCTATTTGTGGATGATTGGTCAAGTTGGTAAAAATAGATGGACCTCTATTTTTAGACATATGGGCGGAGTCTTTTTTCAGACTGCCAGGCTAAAAATAGAACAGTCGAATATTATTAGCTCTTAATAATATTTGGACTATAAACATTATCTTATTCTCTTGGAGCACTTCAGTTTGAGCTACAAATGTGGCACATGCAACTACCAGAAGGAAATACGCTTTTATTATGGGTTAGTTGAGCTATTGCATGGAGGACTTCAGTTAGGACTTCAGTGATTGAGTTCTGTGGAGTTGGATCAAGAGTAGATGGAGTTGTGTTCAGTTTGACTTAGTTGAACTAGTTGAATTAATTCTAACTGATCAATAGACTAAGAGATGAGTGGTGTGAATTAGTTATTAATTAATACACTAATTATTAACTCATAAATCAACTAAAGAATACATCAGTTAACTCAGTGCATGGACAGTTCAGTGGAGATAAGTGTTAGAGGTGAGTGAAAGGGCAAGACAGCTGTCAGTTGTGACTATAGTTGTGCATGTGATTTGCACAATCAATGGATTGAGTATTGCCAATGAGGATTGCGTGGTATATCTAAGGGAAATACGAATTTGGATCATTCATTCATCAGTATTATCATATAGGATTGCACAGTGGAGGCATGCAAGCAGCGGAGGAGATTTGAACCTGTGATTGATTCAGATCTGAGCTAGTTTGTGTGTAACAGGTAGAGATAGTAATGAGTACTTGTGAGGAGTATTGTATTGTGTATTGTTACATGTTCTCAATCAATATAATATACAGATAGTTGGGGGTTTTCAGCTTTATGCTTTCCCCAGGTACATATTGTGTTGATATGTGTGATTGATGCTTCAATGTGCACATGTGATTGTTTCTTAATACTGCAAAATTGATGATCAACGTAGAGGAGGTTATGTATTATGCATGATTCTGAAAATAGTGTATAATCAAGATATTCTCTGTGAATAAGTGTCATATTATTCAAAATTTCTACACTTCCCCCCCTGCCACAAAAATATTCTTAAGATTAAGTCCATTTGTTTGTGGGCACTTGATGGGGCCATGATTATTGCATATTGGTAGATAGGTAGTGTTGTAAGGAGTGCTTTGATTAGTATTACCCTTCCTGCCATATTTAGCCACATCATACCCTACCTTCGTATTTTGTTTTTCATTTTTCAATTTGTTTAGTCCATATTTATGTCTTCATGTTCTCTTTTGAGATTGGAAGTCCCAGATAGAAGAAATGTGTCCATTACAACCTGTACAAGGATGTCTAAGATTTGTGAGATCCTTTGCATAGTTCTGGCGGGGGGGGGGGGGGGGGGTGTATTCCATCCATATATCCTACATTTTGTATTGTTTAATAGCCCACCTAAAACTTATAAAAAACCATCCAGAACTTTTTTGAACCTCCTTGCTATTATTGTTGATGCCCCTCCTAGTAGCAATGTGTCATCAGCAAAGAGTGAGTGGTTTATTGTTTTTACTCCTTTTTCTATTCTGATCCTTGTGATATTTCCTTCCTTTCCTTGTTTTTCCAAAGCCCTACTTAATGTTTCTGCCATTATAATATATAGGAAGGGAGAGAGAGGACAACCTTGCCTAAGGCCTCTTATGCTTTGAAAGAAGTCATTGGGCAATCCAAGAAGTAGAAATGCATGCCTGTATGACTTCCATTGTTTCTCCTGAGAAACTAAGTTTCTGGAGGACAACCATTAGATATGGAAGGCTGACCCTGTCAAATGCATTTTCCATATCTAGCTTGATTATGAGGCCTTTTTCTTGCCTTTTCATACTAGAATGTACAACTTCTTGTACAATAATTAAATTATCTATGATTTTCCTGTTGGGCACGAATCCTCCTTGATTTTCAGATATGCTTATTGGAAGTACTTCCTTGATTCTATTTGCAATTATTTTTGTTATTATCTTAAAGATGAATTGCAAAGAGAGATAGGGCAAAACCTGTTGAAAGTTGAGGGGTTTGCTTCCTTTGGGATTAGAGCAAGATAGGAGGATTTTGTGTTGCCTCCTATTTTTATTTTTTTTTAAGACGTTATTCACCATTCTTAAGAAATCCTTTCTGATGGTATACCAATGAGATCTATCGAATGCTATTGTGAAACCATCTAGCCCTGGGGCTTTGTCTGGATGCAAGATCCAAATGGCCGCCACTACCTCTTCTTCTGTGGGATCCTTGCACATTGCAACATTTTGGTCTTTTCTAAATTTTTTTTTAGTGTGATTTAAGAAATCTTCACTCTCAGCCATTTCTTCGCTGGCTAAGAGTAAGTTTTTAAAGTGATGATAGGCAATTTTTTTTAGTTCCTCTGCACCTTTGACCTCTTGGCTTTCGACTTGAATTTTTTCTATTTGGTTTCTCGCTCTTCTTATCTTCATTGTGTTGTGGAAAAATAATGTGTTTTTGTCCCCTGCCTTAAGCCACAAACTTTTGGATTTCAATATTGCCTCTTCTTCTTCTTTGTTGTTTTCCATATATATTTCCCAAAAGATTCCCTTCTCTCTTAGATAATATTTCTTGCCTTCTCCTCTATTTTCTTTTTCAATTTGCATGGTGTCCATTTTCTGCTGTAAATCTTTCTTCTTCTTCTTCTTCTTCTTCTTTTTTTTTTTTTTTTAATTTCATTTGCTCTTTCCCATTCCTTTAATTTGGTTCTTGCAGTTTTTAATTTTGTTTCCCAAATATATTGTGGTTATATTGTTACTCTTGGCTCCCATGCTTCCTTGACTAGTTCATCGATTTTTGTGTTGCTGTCACAAATTCAGCTGTATCTAAATGGGAGTAGTCCCTGGTTTTCCATTTTTTCCATGACTATTTTCACCGATTTATGGTCAGATGTTGTGGTGTGTAAATTTTTTTATTTTATGGAGTTGTGCACTGCTGCTATGTTTTCTTGTATCAGAATTCTATCTAGCCTTTCTTTTATGTTGCTTTTGCCCACTTTTTTGTTGCTCCAAGTGTATTTCCCATTACTTAGTGGGATGTTTATTAAATTGTGTTGTTCCATTATTTCTTCTAGAATATCCCTAGATGGGTCTACGTGGTATGTTCCTCCAAACATTTCTTCTATACTTTTTACCAAATTTAAATCTCCTCCTAGTATTATTTTCCCACCTTGCATTTCTTTTAATGCTTCTTTTATGGTGGCCCAGCATTGCTCTTCTTCCTTCTAGTGATTTGGGGCATATATATTTATAACACTATACCTCTCTTTTGTACTGATTTACATTAGATCCGTTTGGATCTAGTGTTGATCTTTTTTGTATTTAATTCCCAGGTTCCTTTTTTCCATATTGTACAAATACCTCCAGACGCTCATGTTACCTATATTGCTTCCCCTTCATAATTTCTGAATTTTTTTTTAGATTTTAAGTTTCTTGGCTGTTTATTTTTGTCTCTTGAATCATAAGGATGTCTGGGTTTTCTTTTTTCAGAATGTCTCTTGTGGCATTTTGTTTGACAGATGATCCCATTCCTATGCAATTCCAGGAGACCACTATCATTATTTACTTGTTGGGTGGTGCATGGATCCTTTCCCTCTTTTTTGGCTTTTTTCACTGTTTCCTGTACTCCTTCCTAAGAAGGTTTCCATGGGTTGTTGCGTTCCTAATTCCATTTCCTTCGCTGCTACTTCATCCCTAAGTTCTTTGTTTGTCTTTCTTGCTTTTTTTCTATATTCTACATTTGGGGGTGCTTCCTTTGACTGTTTTCTGGTCAGGATTCTGTCTACTAGGGGGGGAGCGATATGAGAGTTTGATGCCAGAGGGGATGAAGGGGGGATGGGGGTATGTTGTGGGGATCTGGATCTTGGTCTAGGGGATGGGAGAGCTGAAGGATCCAGAGTTTCAAAAGGGTTAAGGCTATCAAGAGGATTATTGTCTTCTTTTGGTGATGGGGGATGGAGATCAAAGGATGTGGAGGGTTGCGACGAAGATAGATTTGGTTGTTTGTGGACTGTCTTCTTTCTTTTAACCTGTTCCCATTTGTTTTCTGGATCTTCACTCTTTTCATTTTCATTTTATTTTTTTTGTACATTTATTTGCAAAATGACTGTATTCGTGCCATACCTTGCATTTGAAGGGGATTTCTTCATAATCTAGTCGTTGTATGTGCGTCCACTGGTCCACTTTGATTTTGATATCTTTTGGTAGCCATTTCCCAAGATCCATTTCTACACAGATTCTTGTGCATGCATGCATATTTTCCTTTGGCTCGCACCTGTCTATATATTTCCCAATTGCATTTCCTATGGCTTTGACTGAATCATCCCCCCAACAATGAAGGGGAAGGTGTGGCAATCTGACCCAGACGGGGACGACATTGGGTACATCCATTTCTGGGTCGAAATCTGATTTCCATCTGTTTAGATACAAACCCCTTGTATCCATAAAATAAGGTCCATTCCTAAATATCAGATCTCGCTCCTCCTTGGTTTCAAAGTGAAAGGTGTAGTAACCTATTCCACAAAACCTGATTGAGATTTTCCATCTACTGACGCAGTCCAATTCCTTTCTACCCATTTTTGTATAGTTTTGGGCGATGGTCATAACCCAGTAAACTGCCCCACTAATCCACGCTCTGTCAGAGAAAGTGATGCTCTACGGGGAAGGGCAGGAGGGAGTGAAATTTCAAGAATGTCTTCCAATCTTTTAACAAACTTAGTGACTGATGTTCTGTTCTTTGTCAGGTCCATTGCAGAAATGAGAGCGGCAAAAGCTTTTGTTGTTCCTTCATTTTCATGTTGTTGATCTGAGAGAGGCTCTTTATCCTCTGATGCGTCTATGGTGCTCAGTCCCCAGCAACAGGAGGCCGCTGAGGGGAAGCTGTGAGCTGTTGTGTGCTTCTTGTTGCGTTCGTTGGCTAGGGCTACATAGCTCCTTTAGTAAGCAACACGATAGGAAAAGAATAATAATAATATTTTAATAGTAATATTAGGGTTAATAATGTTTTTTTTTGCATGGTATTAATAAAAAATTGGCCCATGGTATTTGGCCCATAGGCTTCACCTAAATAAAATCTCTTTTTTTAGTGTTAGTAAGTATAAATAGATTTATCCCCGGATGCGGGTAACCATATTAGGCAGTTATGAGATGGGACGGGCAAGTAGCGTGAGCCACCTGCCCACCATGCGCACCTGCGCCGTGTCCACATGGGAGATCGTTCACAACCGACGGTGCTGGTACATTAACCATCGAATGTAGCACAGGAGAATTTACACTCCACCCACCTTCACCTGCAACACAGGGTTCGGCCCCACGGCTCTTATGGCGGCCACAGTTATTGTGGGAGGGCTTCGAGGTAGAGGCATTTGCAATATTAAGGGAAGCAGCAAAGAATTTGCCATGTTATTACAGGCTTGGTTCGAGGTCTTACTATTACCTCTGGTGCTATGGAGGTGGAAGTTGGATCTAAACTCTTAGGCCACTTCCTCTCCCCCGGACTCCTGGACCACTCCTAGCCTCCGTCTTTATGTTGGATTCATATGCATCTCACCGAACCCTCCTCAGTCTGTTGCTTACCATCCTCTGCCGAAATTTCATTCTCTGTGTCGTTCAAATTCCAATTTGGCCCTGAACTCCCCTGCAATCATGGTTCGCCCTCGACAACGTATGCTCAGCCGACGCGGCTCGTCCCGTGGCAGGTCTTCGCGCCCTTCTGCTGCTAAGGATACCTCCCTCCATTGCCATTGCCACTGTCTCTGCTCGTATACTGCAGGCACGAATGCTCTTAGGCTAAGCCAATTCTTTCCAGCCAATTCACCAGGGTCCTCTACCTCACCCTCCTTCGGTTCTGATGTTTTCACCTTCAACGCCTCTCTGAACTGCCCCAGAATCAATGCCCATGTCTCTGTGCTCTTCATCAAAGAAGCATAAGAAGAGGGTGAGTCCAGTGCAAAAAGGGAGAATTCTCCACCTGCTAAAACCAGGAGAGCCATGGAGACGCCCTTTGCTATTCCTGTGAAGGATTCGGAAGAACCTGTCAGTCAGAAGGCAGATGCTGGGAAAAATCCTGTCACGGTGGCTGCAGAGGAGGTTCCAGAGCAGGAAACGGAGGAGTATGGCTGGTGCAGGATCATGGAGGAGGTTCCGGAAGACTAGCCGCGTCTTCTCTCTAGGTTACGTGGCTCGCTATGATGGAATTTTGTCCATGTGTCCTTGTGTCAACATGTCCATGTGTCAGTGCGTCTTGGTGTCTAAGGGTTATTGTGTCATGGTGTCGGTTTGTTATGGTGTCTACGCTACAGGGCAATGTCGATGCCCAGGTTTTGCCTATCAAATTGGTTGGTGCTCTGTGCCACAATGTGTTTTTGAAGTCCCCTGCGAGGGAATGTTTTTTGGTTAGATGAAATGCCTGTTTCGTCTTAAACTGAGCATGCTGCCGCTCCACGCTGCTAAATTCACCAGGCAGTTGGTTCTTTATGACAGCAAGAATGTAATTGTATCCTGTTTTATTTATTTACCAAACCTTTGGTTTACTTATATTTTTATTTATTTATCACATCTCTTTTATTTACCATGGTATTTGGTCCATAGGCTTGGTATATAATTAGGCGTTGATTTCTAATATTATTTGATATATTTTTATTTATTATCATACCTATTATTTATCTCTTTTTTTATATTTATTTATTTACCATACCTCTTTTATAAATATGGCCTTTGGTCCATGGTATTATTAATTATTTTTTCCATGGTATTTGACCCATAGGCTTCACCTAAATAAAACATATGTTTTGAGTTTTCTTTAAATATAAAGAGGTTTATGGAATAAATATAAAATGAGGTTTTATTTATTTGTCATACCTTTAGTTTATTTATATTTTTATCTATTTACCATACCTCTAGTTTATTTAATTTTTTATTTATTTACCATACATCTTTTTTGAGTGTTATCAAACCTCTTAATATTTTCAATTTATATTGTGTTTATACATACTAATAATTAGATTGATTTTCAAATAGGACCGCCATTAGATTAGAAATGTTAAATGTTAAGCATTACGTTTACATTCACATTTACGTTTACATGTTTACATTTTTATGTGAGATCTACCCCCATACTAGGTTGTTTACATTTACATTTACGATTATGTCATTTATGTTTACGTTTTTATGTGAGATCTATCCACATTTATGTTTACATGTTTATGTTTTTATGTGATATCTACCCCCCATACTCAACTGGAGAGCACCTCTCCGCACAATAAATATTTTGTAGAAAATATGAGAGTGGTGAAGCTCAAAAGTTGTCTAGTTCCCTAGTTAAGGGTTTCCAAGGTTAATCTCTATGTATTGCATTATGTTTATCGAATCATTGAGTTTACTTTTAGTATTCAATTTGACTTAGTATTTGGTATCAAACCTTGGAAAATAGGTCTCACTACCTTAACAAGTGGTCTTAAAGCATATTTTCATTGTAGGTGGGTACCTCCATCGCTAAAGGGTTTATGATCTTGAACCGATCTAGTTTCTTGATTAGGTAAGGAATATGTTTAGTTCTAGTGGGAGATTTAAGACAATGTTTAGTTAAAGAAGGATGGATAATAATATAAGGAAATAATACAAGGATTTAGATCAAGAAGTTCAATGGCCAAATTTTAAGTTATGGAAGCTTAAAATGGAAGATAACCTTGATAATTGAGAGGAGTGATTTGATGCACTTCCCCAACACCTTCAATTTGTATTTCAACCGAGGATTCATATAAACTTGAAAGAAATTAAATGAATGTGATTTGAATTTGTCATTAAAATTCAATATTGTTGAATGACTCAATGGAAGACACACTATTGTTGAGTGACTCAATGGAAGACACATTGCCAAGAAAATATGGGAAAAGTTGCGGAACTTGTACTAGTCGAAATCCATGTTTAACAAGTTGTTTCTCTAGAATAATATGTATCATTTGAGGATGAGAAAGGGTGATTCTATCATAGAGCACCTATATGCATTCAATATTATTATTAGTCATTTATTTTCTATGTATGTACTATTTTAATAGGAGGATAAATGAATAAATTTGTTGTATTCTTTTCTAGACTCGTGGATATTCTAGGTGTAGTCTAGTCATAAATATTTCGAATAATATGACCTCACTAATGATTGATGATGTGGTGGCATCTTTTTTGTCAAAGGATATGAGGTATAAGAACATGGAAGGATCGATCAATTATGCACTATCAATAAGAGGTCCATTTGTCGGCATAGGTAAATAAAAATTCACCAAAGGGAAATCTGGGTTAAAGGGAATATCTAAGTTTCTAATTTAGTCATTGAGAAGATGTTGGAAATGTTGTAAAATAGGGAATTAAAAAAGATATTGCAAATCTAAGGTTTCTAAGCAAAACAAAGGATTTGAAAAGACATAATTGACTAAAGGAAGGAATTTTTCAGATAGAGGTGATGGACACTTATCCTATGTAAGTATATAGTTAGATGATGAGGCTTAGTTAATCAACTTAGGAGAATACTATCATATAAGATATCATAACAAATGTTGCTATGAAAATGAAGGTTATGAAGGAGGTGATTTCTACCTAGGGGGGCATCTCAATAACCAAAATTGTCGAATGAGGTCAAGTTCGATTGATGCTTGAGGACTGGAGGAGTAGAACATTGTCAAGTGTGTTACATATCCCAAGTTTGGATAGAAACTTGATGTATGTTAATAGATTGGGTGATGCATGTGTGCACACTATATTCTAGAAGCATTAATGTAGGACATTTTGTGTAGTGATAGTATTGATGAAAGAATTTTGGAATGGGACCTTTTACAAGTTGTTGGGGCATGTCGACCCATGTGGATACAATAATGTAGTCATTCCTAGAACTATCAAGACAACCTATTTTCTATTTTATGAAATCATGTTGTGGCATCAAAAAATGGGTCAAATTGAGGAGAAATGTATTTTTGATGTGTACAAAAAAAGGTATGGTTGAAGAATTTCCCTCCATATGTTTAGAGGTCTCTATGAACATTGTGTCTATGGGAAATGGAATCACGTGAGGTTCCCATATGGTGCTACAAGGGAAAAATGTATTGTTGAATTGATAAATTATTTGGGTCGGTATCAATTCCATCTCTAGGAGGATCTCTATAATATGTCTCCTTCATATATTATTTATCTAAGATGACATGGTTGTATTTCTTAAGGAATAAAATTGAGGTTTTTGGTAAACTTAAATTGTTTAAATATTTTATGGAAAACTAGATATAAAGGAAGCTAAAGGTGCCAAGAATTGAAAATGGAGGTGAATTCTATGATAAAATTTTTGAAGAGTTCTATAAAAAGACATGATGTAGGATGCAAAATGACTACTCTCTACACACCTTAAATAAACAACACCTTAAATAAACAAAGATGATGAAGGGACGGATAGGATGTTAATGTAAAATAAAAGGAGCATGCTTGATGGTGCATGACTGGCACAAAAATTCTAGGAAGCAGCAATAAATATTGCATGTTATCTAGTAAATAGATCTCCTTCATCAACATTGGTTTATATGACTGCACATAAAGTATGGTTTGGTAAAAATGCATCACTCACACATCTCAAGGCATTTGGCTATGATTATTTTCTCCATGCTCCAGAGGAGAAAATGAATAAGCTATACAACAAGGCAATCAAGCATATTTTCATTGGCTACAAGGATGGAATGAAATCATATAAGTTGTGGTATCCAATGATAAGGAAGATAATTTATATTAAAGATGTGATCTTAAGGGAATTTAGGTGTACTTACAAGACCAATATGTTGTAGAAGAGGAGGAACCACAAAAGATGGTGTTTAAATTGAAGAACATGCAAAGCAATTCAAATGAATTGACCAAATCCAATGAAGAGGTATAATAGAAAATTATGGTCTTAAGGAGGTATGGTTGAGTAAGAAAGCAAGCTTAAAGGCATATTCCACTTGATTTCTATTCTACTTTTATTTTATTTTCCATTGATTATTAACCTTGGTCATTCAAGGAGGAAATTGACTTGGTAGATGGTAAACACTAGACGAAATTCATGGTCAAATAAATGGAATCTTTGCATAAGAATGAGACATGGTATTTAGTCAAGTTACCTAATTGAAGGAAGCCTACTAGTTTCAAGTGGGAGTTCAAGAAGAAGTTGAATGCAACAAGTCAAGTCAAGAAGTACAATGTTTGAATGCTAGTGAAAGGTTATTCCCAAGTTGAAGGAATTGACTTCGGTGAGATTTTCTATTATATTGAAAAACTAAGTTCCATAGAGTACCTTTGTCTTTAGCTACAATATTTGATTTCAGGATAGAGAAAATGGATGTAAACACTGCAATTATGCATGGTGATCTAAAAGAAAAAATGTACATGAAACAACCTAATGGATTTGTAGTAACAGGAAAGGAGACGTTGGCCTACAACTTGAATAAGTCCCTTTATGGTATGAAGCAATCACCCAAGATGTGGTACTAGAAATTTGAAACATGCATCTAGGGATTGGGATTGGTATATTCCAATTTAGAAGGTAGGTGTTTTATATGTTTAGTGTTGAATGCCATTTGTATGTTGTTCATAAGAAATGATATGGGTGTGATAAGGGAAGCGAAGGTGCACCTGTTCAAATTCGACATGAACGAATTGGTGATGAGCATTTCATTCTTGGAATGGATATCAAAAGAGATAATGTGGAAACCCATTGTGAATTAGAGAAAGAACATTGAGACAATTCTAAAATATTTCAAAATGAAAGGTTTAAAACTACCTATTCTTGTAGGGGCAAAGATAACTATTGAAAAATGTCCAAAAAAATAGGAACAAATATGGGACACAGTAAGTGTTCCCTATGCTAGTTTTATCGACAATCTAATGCATGCAATGGTTTGCACTTGACTAGACATTGATAATGTAGTGGGAGTATTAAGCATATACATGTCAACACTTTAAAAAGAGAATTAGACAATTGTCAAAAGATTTTTTAGGTACTTTTGTGGCATAAATAATAATGTGATATAGTACTAAGAGATTCATAGGAATGAAAATGATGTAAATGTACATGTTTTTGTTGATGTCGGTTGGGTTGTTGATATGTATAGAAGAAGGTTGACTAGAAAGTATGTGTTGAAGTTATTTAATGGAGATGTGAGATGGATTTCTAAGTGACAACAAATTGTGGTGATATCAACAACATAAACTAAATAAATGGTAGCCACCCACACAAGCAAGGAAGTAGTCTAGTTGTGGAAATTATGTTCAAATATTGAGTTTGGTTAGGAAACTGTAAGGATAGGTTGTGACAACTAGAATGTGATATTCTTGGAAGACTTACCATTCCAAGACAAAACAAATTTACTCAAGGAGATAGTAGGAAACAAGAAAGAATTACTGGAAAAGGGATACATTTTGGAAAAAATTGCAGATGCTTTAAGAAACTATGTGCATGTTATGAAATTATCTTGGTGCAGGTTGGTATTGGGAATTACTTTCCTAGTTCATTAAATCTCAATAAATCCTATTCCCATAAATAAAACAACAAGTGGTAAATTTTGAGGCGTTATATTATTCATACAAGACACTCAGTCAACTAGAGTATAGTTAGTTGACCAGATAGTTGAGGTGGATCAACTAGGACGAACCTCAATAATCTAGTTGGGAAAATTGAATGGGTAAAGTATTGATGGGATGGTCAAGTACAACCAATTTTTGAAAATTGATTCAAGGAGAAGCCATCGATAAATTCAAAGATGAGAATTATATTCGAAGTTGATGGAGTAGCTAATGGAAGTCAATGATTGATGGAGTTGTTGAAAGTAATCATAGTCGAGGGTGTGCATTGTCTACTAGTGGTCAAACAAAAAATTGCTATAGTTAAATTGTGTCATAAATGGTTAGGAATCCTAATATTCATAAGATATTATCCAATGAAATCCAACCTTATATAAATGATTTAGCTGCTACGAATTAGTGTTTTCTATGCATATAAATAGATCATGATGTAAAGTTGTGTAAGAAAAATGACAGATTCACAATCGATAGAGATTAGATGATGTAATGAGAAAATTGGTCTTAGGTGTGGACCAAGGTTGAATTTTATTGTAATATAGCTAAATATTTGATAGAGAATATAAGATTGGTGAAGATCAAATATTAGATGGCTTTAATTAAGGGTTTCTAGGGTAAATCATTGTGTATGATGTTGTGTTTCCATTGGTTTTTTTTTTTTTTTTGGTCAAGGCTTATGATAATTGAATCGTTGAGTATACTTTAATACTAAAGTTGGATTTTTCTTTGGTATTAGAGTTTATCCAATACATCTTATTTCCTTAAAAAATTTAGTGTGTTCCTCTCATTGGGATGTTCCAAATGACTATAATTTTGACAAATTTTGAATTCAATGCACCATGTGATGGTTCACTGAATATTTATAAGGTTTACTCTTCCTCTCTCTCTCTCTAGGCTAGGACAATGTCCTACCATGCCAAGTGTTAGGTTACATGGCATGAAAATGTGTGATACCAATGGTTTCCATGTAATGTATCCTAGGGTTTATCCTTGTCACGAGAAAAGCTAAAAATGAGGATTATATAACATGGTCATTACGGTAGTGTCACATAATAAAAGAAGTTTCAACATAAGAGACATGTCATATATTAAACCTATATTTCATATAACCAAAAATACAGTGACAAACCGCTTTCCTCAATCTATATCAAATGCAACCAAAGATGTGTACGGTGGTAAGTGACTTACCCTGATTACCTGCCCTCATTATAGGCTCGAGGTTATCATATACTACATGTTGAATCTCAATAAGATTTCATCTGGTGTTTGCATCTCACCTTCAATCCATGTCTCAACCAAACTTAGATTCATGTGACACATTAGATTAAACAAAATTTCAATGCTACAATAGAACATGAATCAAAGGAGACCTATTGTGTGTCCTCTCCAAGATTTTTCTTTTTCCAAATGTAATGGCTCAGACCCTTCTTAATTGGATTCCAAATATGACTAAGTTCTTTGCCTTAGAGGAACTCCTCAACAAAGATATAGTGTTTATTTCAAAAACATGAGGAGTGGGTTTTAGGGATATGAAATCATAACATGTTTAAGGACCATACCTAGGGTTTATTTATGTCTAATCATCAACACAACAATTAACAATGGTGTTGTATTGTGGATGGGCTCGTTTATGTTGAAATTTAGTACCGGAGGACAGGTGGTTCCCTTCGGCTTTGATCTTTGGCCTAGGGAAAAGTGTCCAAAAGATTTTAATTTTTCTC
>APFE030523185.1:13746-32239 GCA_000404065.3 Pinus taeda | reverse complement strand
AAAAAAAAAAAATTATGACCCTAGTCCTAAAGTCAAAATTAGTCGTTGGTCAAGTTAGCCATTGGAGGCTCTGCTTAGAGTATTTAACATGCTAAGCTAGACCTGTTTCTTCAACTTGTCCTGATGATGAACCACACTAGTTGGTTCAAAACGTGTCGACAGATATTTTCTGCGTATGATTTTATGCCGAATTTTTTTTCTTATAAAAGTTATGGATCACAGAAGCCTCAATTCAACCATTATTCTTCATCTGTTATATGTGTTCTATTTGATCTTACTCAAAATCGATTAAGCTTCTACAAGTTTGTTTGTAGAAGTAGATAAAGTATTTTGCTTTAGTATATTGCATTATCAGGTGATCTACAGTGAGAATTTCGACATGGTATCATAGCTAGCCGATTCATAGAGAAATTTCTACATGGTATTAGAGAAAAGGTGATCAAAGTATAGAACGACATACAAAGAAGGGACAAGTTCGAAGTTTGAAGTTCTTGATTGTAGAAATCAAATTCTTATCACATCTCAAAGTTTACCAATGGCGTTCAATGGTTTGAGACTTGAGTATGCCCTGGATGGCAGCTTGAATTATATAACCTGGAAGGATTATATGGAAGTGTTATTAGAGGAAAACGGATTGAAGGACTTCATTGATCAAGAAGTCCCCAAGCCAACAGCAGCTAATGCCCAAGAATTAGCAGAATGGAAGAAATGTGTGGCAAGAGCGAGGAGAATTCTTCTGGAGGGAATTCGAGACCACATTGTCTCAATTCTCCATGGGAAGGAGACACCATTTTCAACATGGAAGACAATGAAGGATCTATATCAGAACAACAGTGATTAGAGGAAGCTGGTGCTGAAAGACAAACTTTGGAAAATCAAGTGTGAAAAGAGCGACACGATCTCTACATATTTGAACAAGCTCACCACCTACAGGGATGAGATTGGAAGTGTAGGAATCATGACAACTGATGATGAAACGGTGAGTCTTTCTCTCCTTAGTCTTCCTAAGAGCTGGCATACCTACCAAGACTCAGTGAATGGAAGAGAGAAACTACCAGACTAGGTATGACTATGGTTGGATCTGATGTAGGAGGAGATTAGGAGAAGCACCAAAGATGGTTCTTCATCTAAGGAAGAAGAAGAAAATTGTGCTTTAGTAAGTAAGGAAAGGAAAGGGAAGGAGAAGGATTCTCATCCCATATTGAGTTCTTCTCATGGAGGGAAGAAGATTGACAAATATAAAGTGTGATGCTTTAATTGTCATGAGGTGGGCCATTATGCCACAAATTGTCCACAGAAGAAATCCAAGAAGGGATCCTAGGAAGGATCTGAAGGTGAGGCCCTAGCCTCTCAGTTCGAATTGGATTTTACCCTCATCGCATGCATGGTTTCATTGATGATGGGTTGTGGTTGGTTTCTTGATAGTGGAGCCTCATTCCACATGACTGGCGATAAGATTTTGTTCAGTACCTTGGAGGAGAAAGACCTGAAGATACTCATAGAGATGGGTAATGATGAAAAGTATAGTGTTTCAAGAGTAGGCATGGTTACTTTTCAAAGGGAGCATGGAGCTTGAATTACCTGAGATATGTGAACTGTGTGTCAGGACTAAAGAATAACTTGGTATCGATTGCGATGCTGGAGGACAAAGGCTATGATGTAGTCTTCAGTAAGGGAAAGGGTTTCCTTAGACACATCACCACGAGATAGGTGAAGCAGATCAATTGATGAGTCAAGAACCTGTATGCTCTTGGGGTTAAAGACGCATGCAAAGCCTTGAAGAGCAAGGAAACTATTAGAGACTTGGTGGTTGAGAGGGAGACTACATTACCTCTCAACATGCAGTGCCAGAAGAAGTCTCAGACAATTGTGGAGGAGCCATAATTGGTGAAGCAACTTCAGAAGGTTGTGAAGCAGCGACAACTGGAGAAGCTAAGAGGAGACCGAGCAGAGGCATCCAGTCATGTAGAGCCCTCTAGTAGGGGACTTTTGAGCCAAGTGGGTAGAGGGATCACATGCATCCATGCCTCCAGTTGGGAGGTGGGGTGATGTGGAGTGATAGTCCCAAGAAGGCTGAAATAGGGGTAGGATCATTGAGGTACCTACCCTCTTTGATTAGACCTTGCTACGGGAGCCCTAACGAAGAGTAGCAAGACTAGCTGAGTGGGTAGAGGCGGATGCAGATGGAGTGGCAGAGACAGCTCTAGTGCAGGAGTCCCAAGACAGTGTAGAGCTAGTAGGCTGCAAAAATGTGAGAGGAACAAGAGTGTTGCATTAGTGCAGGATGGCACAAAGAGGTGTGCAATGGTGTGAGATGCAGGGAGTTGTTGCTGCAGTGCAGAGGTCAGAGAGGGAGCAGGAGCTTCAGCATCAGAGGGTGTTTCTAGCCCAATAGGGAGGTCAGTTTGGAGATCAGTTACTTACTTCTCAGTAACTGAGTTGCAGTGCAACAGCGGGTAGCATGATGCAACATGATGAGAGGAGGTGCAGTGTGGATGCAGTGATGGGAGATAGGACTAGTAGCAACACGGATGCAACAGGGTGAATCAATGTGATTGATGCAGTCATAGATCAAAGTGATAGAGGCTAGAGTAGTCAGATACTAAAGAGCACAAAGGTGCAGAGTTTTCAGTCGACAGAGGCAATAGAAGTCAGCGACTTTGATGACAGAGGCATCATTTTGATTCAGGTTGGATATTTTTTTTGTTTCTGAAGTTGTTAGAGCAACAACACTTGAGAGAAGTGTTGCATGTAGAATGTTCCAAAGGTTCAGGATTAGGTTCGAGTTGAACGCCTTTCTTGTTGAGAGGGAGTGTTAAAAATAACAAGAATAAATGCTAAAAAATAGCATTGCTATAAATAGCATTTCAGGATATACTCCGTCTCTGTTGGAAATAACAAAAAAATAGAAATGCAAAAAATAACATTGTTATAAATATCATTCTGGGATAGATTCCAATTTTAATTAGTTGCTGAATTAAAATTTGAATTTGGTCTCAGCAGCCGTTTGAAAAATAATTAATTAATTCATCTTGAGTTAATTAGTTGCAGAAAATCAAACATGAAGTCTATGTCAATACATGAAACAATTATCCCTTTGATTGAGGAAGTTATCCCTTAATTAAGGAGATAATCATGAGTTGTATTTGAGTTGTAATTAGTTAACTCAGTTGACTGAGTTAGGTCCAATTAAATTACTTCCAAATAGTTGGAGGAACTAATTGTGAGTTCAGTCAGTTAATTCATGCATGCATGTAACTAGTGTTCTCCAAATAATTGAATCTTCTATCATAAATAACCAATGCATGTCAGTTCAGAGAAAGACCCAGTTGAGATTAAAGGAAGGGACAATGTACTATCAGTTGGAGGAATTTTCCTATAAATCAAACTCATCCATGCAGAAGGAATTCTCCTTCAGGATTGCGCAGTTATTTCAGAGGTTAGTGTTGTGTGTGACGTGATTATCACACAGGTTGCAACTGGAGGACCCATGAGAAAATGCACAAGGAAATAGGAGGCTTGGAGGAGTGAGGGAAGGCATATGTGTTGTCTATTATGTCTATGAGAAGAAATGAGGGATTTTATTGAGAGCTGGATAGCTTGTGAGCTAAAGCTTTGTGTAATCCTGAGATATTTCTACTTGTATGATAATACAAAGATCAGGGTTTTTAGCCGAGGCTTTCCCCGGAGTATTCTTCTGTGTTCATGTGTGATTGATTTCTACTTCATCTGTTATATGTGTTCTAT
Source organism: Pinus taeda (assembly GCA_000404065.3). Classification (NCBI taxonomy): domain Eukaryota; kingdom Viridiplantae; phylum Streptophyta; class Pinopsida; order Pinales; family Pinaceae; genus Pinus; species Pinus taeda. The sequence continues at coordinate 28,492 of APFE030523185.1, read as the reverse complement.
TTGATCTTGCTCAAAATCGATTAAGCTTCCGCAAGTTTGTTTGTAGAAGTAGATCAAGTATTTTGCTTTAGCATATTGCATTATCAGGTGATCTATAGTGAGAATTTCTACAATTTTAACATAGTAACAATATTCTTAGACTAAGTTCGAAGAATGAACAATATTGAAGTTTATTTTTGCATAAATTAAAATCTTCTCATTAATTTGTGTGCCTTTATATTTAGTATTGCCTAACGATGCAATTTGAGATATTTCTATACATTTTCTAGCTAGAGATGCCAAAAATAGAGTTGATCATTTGCTCTTGTTCTTTAAATCATCTATGCACATGACTATGGTCATTACACTAATTATGATATGTGGAAATTATGTTTCTTTAAACTGGCTAAGTTTCCTTGTTGGTTATTGCATATGAAATATGATGAACTAAAAATGAAATGAGTTATAGTTGTCAATTATGTCAAAAGTTATAAGGGGATGCACTACTATATATGAAATAAGCTAGGGTTTTCAATTACATTGAAAGTATCGAGGACATTCCCTATTGATTAGAGTTATTGAAGAGAATTGTGTTTACATATTTTCCACCAAGTGAGGAATAAAATGTAGAGTGAGGTCATAAATGAGAGAAGCCAAGCCAAAATGGTTTCATCTCCATCCCTTTTTTTATTAAAAAGAATTTGGTAAAATTTCGAGAAAAGTCATGCTGAAATTGTCGCATTTTCAACCCTTTTTTATTAAAAAGAATTTGCTAAAAGTTCTTATGAAAGGCTATGTAGTCTTTTTGAGTGATTTCTTGCTATATGGAAGTGATATGAAATACATTAAACCATGGGTAGAGAAAATGTAAGACTTGAGAGGTTTAGTTGATCATTATTGTCTTGAAAATAACAATGAATCTAATATACTCTATAGGGCACACGCATAGTATGGAAATATATTTGTATGTCCTAGGTAAAAAAATGATGGTGCAAGTGAAAAGGAGCCAACATTTAAATCATATAATATGCTACAATAAATTATAGTTGTTTGGAAAATACAAAGATGGATGTCTCGAGATTGATTTCCTCTATGGAATACATTCTTTAACTATGAATTTTCTCTGTTAACATTTAGGATAAACTTTTAATGAATTTTTAGTCATTAAATATTATATAAAAAACCAAACAAGCATCGACACGAAAAAAAATCACACAAACTATTTTGACCAAAAACATTTGTATTAAAATTTTTAAACAAATAAATTCAACAAATAAGGTATATTATCTCACTCCCCATATGGTTAAGGGAGAAAAATAAAATGCTTCCATAAATTTTATTTTCAAAATCTTTAAACCTTATAATCAAAGAAAAAAAACCCATAATAGTATAAGTGAAACGGGAAGAAAATTAAATATAGTGAAACATGGATACATTCATTGGCTTTAGTTTCTTTAAGATATTGCAAATGCATAAGTTAACAGTACAAGAATTAGTTTATTGCAAATTCATAAATTAACGATACAAGAATTAAAGGAACATATTTTCAACATAAATTTAAAAAAGAAGTTTATCTCATTTTTATTTTTGAGTTGTAAATAATATTAAATTAGAGCACAATCTAACTTATAGAGATTATAGTTTTTTTGTTTAAATAATATTTTTGAATGCATATATGAATTCAATACCATGAAAAACCTATGGACACTTAAATTCTACATATTAGACGATTTAAACTCAAGTTTGAAAAGAAATGGGTTAAAATTAATTAGGAAAAATGTCTTGAAAAAGATATTAATTACACTATTTATTATACCTACAGTAGGCATGGTATAACACATTAATTTTTTCCTCGACTCGTTATTAGTTTGTCTTTGACCAAAAAATTATGACGCTTATCATAATTTAACATCAGGAATTCAATCTCTATGTTCTTTTATTATTGAAATTTATTTATTTGTAAGGTGATTGATTGAAGTCTTATTATGGGTTGTTTAAAAACTACCATTTCTATTAGTTACTAATTTTTTGTTTTTAGTTTTATTACCTTTTTATTTAACTTTTTTTATTTTATTTTTCTTTTTCTATTATTTCTATTTTCATGAATTATTATATTAAAATATATTTTAATAAATTTAATTATATATATTATATATATATATTTATATATATATATATATAACACATATAAACAATATTAGCTAATCATATTTCTTAATTTTTGGTGATGTCATTCAACAATATAACATTTTATTAGTTGTTTTATTTTTATGATGAAATATTTGTCTCTGTTAATTTTTTTGTTTCATTAAGCTATAATTAAGCCAAGCTGAAAGTACTAGCTAATATGTAGCCCTTGTTAAATTTGTATTGAAAATGAGTAAACATATAACTTCATATCAATAAAGACATGTGGTTTTCAATTAAACATAAAAAAAACCTTAAAAACAGTGATTCTATTGGTAAATGAAGACAACAGACAATTATATTGAATGTGTTAAGATAGAAATAGAGAAATAGAATGAGCTCTCTATGATCACTGCTTCTCTAGTGAGCTTGTAATATTAATGGGTGACAACAGAAACCAGAGTACCACAAAAGGTCTGGGTCAGTAATATTAATGGTTGACAGCAGAAAGCAAAGTACCACAAAGGTTTTGCGTCAAGATTACATAAAGTACTTATTGTCGAGTATCAAATATTTCACCTTAAATTCAAGGCTGAACATTAGAAATTTAGGAAAAACCAACTGATTTTTTGCACTAACGTGGATAGATGACGTGGATGTGGAGATAATTCCTTGAAAATCATCTCAAGCCTTTTAGTTAATAAAACCCAACTTCTTTGCACTAATGTGAAAGAATTTCATGAAAAGGATATGAAGTTTTTCCTTTTTTGTGATAGACATTATGGTTAGGGTTGGAATTTGAAAACATACACACTAGTTAAATTTGATGGTTTCTACACCTTGCCACCAATATTCACAATTTCAATAAAAAAATTGATGGTTTTGCAATTTCTTTACTCGTATTTGGCAAGAAAATCACCCCATGACGGGAAATTTGCCCGTCAAGTTTCAACCCTGGTTGTGGTTAACTGTGATCCACACCTTTAATGGTCAATCAAGCTTTTTCTAAGATGTTGAGGGACCGAATTGTGATAGACATTATGGTTAGGGTTGGAATTTGAAAACATACACACTAGTTAAATTTGATGGTTTCTACACCTTGCCACCAATATTCACAATTTCAATAAAAAAATTGATGGTTTTGCAATTTCCTTACTGGTATTTGGCAAGAAAATCACCCCATGACGGGAAATTTGCCCGTCAAGTTTCAACCCTGGTTGTGGTTAACTGTGATCCACACCTTTAATGGTCAATCAAGCTTTTTCTAAGATGCTGAGGGACCGAATATTTATGATTTTTTTTTTAAACAAATGAGGTTGTGTTGTGGTGTATATATATGGGTGCCTCGGAAAGCATAGTTCCAAGTTCTTCTATCACATTTGTATTTGCAGCAAATTTTGTTGTAGTTGCATTGAAAGTATTTTATCTTCAGTATGCCAATGTTTGTGTGGTTGTGACTCTGTGTTGGGATGCTCTGTTTCTTTATATATTGTCTATGTGTTGTTTGTCTATATTATTCGAATTTAAACTTTATTTCTTTGATATGGATCAAGAAGAATAGATTTATTTCATCATTTTCTATTGTAAGGAATTGCAGTAAGAATGCTTCGTCTTGTGTAGGGAATTTCATTGTATTTCGTGTTATCGATGTCTACGTGATTGTGACTCTCTGCTTTGTGCATCATTCTATTTTGTGTGCCTTTTTGCTTTGCGTCTTTCATTGACTATGACTCTATGCTTTCTAATTAGCAAGAAGGGATGCTTTTAAATATGTGTTTTGTTGACTTGTTCAATGTCATGAATGGAGGTATTTATAGTGAAGAGGAGGGAATCAAAGAGCCTCAACAATGATATTTTTTGCATCTATGACATGTATGTTTCTTGTATTTATTTTATATTCATATTCATGCTTTATTCTTGAGTTTTGGTTCTATATATTAGAGTATAATTTTCAATGTTCTTGTCCTCCCTCATCAAATCCCATGACCCACCCTAGCAATCTGTCATTCTTGCAATCCCCTATTTTGAGGTGATTTCCCCCACCTATTTTTAATCTATATAAACCCAACTAAATAGATAAACTAAATCATTATATTTGACATCATCGAATCCCAAATTAATGTTATTCCTAGAGGAAACTAAAGAGGAAAGCCCCCTCTCTCGCTTTCTATGTCGAGATGGAGTTAAAAATGTATTTACATTTCAGTGATTTGATGAGTCTTCTAGGGTTCATATCTAAAGGTGCATTGCAAACATATACAATAACTTCTACTATATTTCTACTACATAAGCAAGCTCACTTGAAAATTTGAGTGAATAGTTTTAACTCAGACCTTCAGTTTCTCACATCATCATTTTCTTTGTTATAGCCATTGTTCTCTATGAATTGTGTGATATCATGTTGTAGGAAAACTACATGTTGTATCTATCTCTAAAACCTAGATAAACCCAATATCTCTTCATTGATCTTTGCGTGTTGATTGTCTCCCATCCAACAACCCTTTCCCTCCATTCTTTTGTTTCTATTTGGCATCTAAACTTATTTGTAAATGTAGTGATTGGATAATTTTTTTTTTAATTTTTTTTTTCCTTATGTTTGATAAATTTTATATGAAATTTTAATTGTTTCATAAAAATATCATTTATAAAACCATTTTCAATTTATTGAGAGAAAATAAAATAAGAAAATAAAAAACAAATTAAGATGAAACTTGTATACTTAAAGGAGAAAAAGAAAAAACACAAAATTTAAAAGCATAGAACAAAATACCTTCTTCTCCCCATGGTTAAGATTCAATGATTCTCATCTTTGTTTTTTCCCAACAGAGTTCACCATGTATTTCATTTTACTTCCATCTTAATACACTAACCATTGATGTCGTTATCCACTTTATAAATTTGTTGCAAATTCTACAGAATTAGCTCAGGAAGCCTTAATTCCCATAATTCTTTTTTTGTCTTGTTCCATTAACATCCTAAAGAAGGCTTAAGCACCATAATTCCCTTTTGTACTCCATTCATTCTAAGGTAGGGGTTGTGGATTATGATTAAAAAACAAAAGGAACATTCCTAAATTACCCTAATTTTATCAATATAATACCTGTATTAATTTATATTTAATGATTAGTAAGAAAAACATCTTGTTGAAATGGTGTCCATTTTTATTTTCTTTATTCTAAAAATACCTAATACCAAATCCCATAAATCCCTCTTCATCTTTCTGTAAGACTATTATTTGGATGTTTGTATTTCATGTTTCCTTTCACATGTACTAAGATAGTTGAACTATTTTGATTATTTTTGTGCTTATCTTATTGAGAATGTGCTATAATGGTTGTTATAGATGTTCCATCCTTGTGGACTATTTTGCGGGATACTAGACAAATGTTTCCTTGATGTTGGTTGCAATGATCATCGAATTCGTTATGGACTATGCCACTAGACATCAGAGAAAGCTTTTGTGTTCATGTGTGTCTCTTCGTGGGTGGCACTATTACCTCTCACGTAGAGGCTCTCTTTTCTACCCCCTTTGTAGTAGAAGAACCTTGACACAGTTGCAACTATACACTCACCATGCACACACCTCCCTTACTTTTCAAAGACACCATTTCATGACTCTCCTATGTTGACATCTAGAGCCAAGGAAAATATTTGAGGGCTTGGAAACCTAACCTTTATACTGGATGAGACTCCTACAACAAATGGTGTGAGGACTGATTCATATCGGGGAGATCGCCTTGGTTGATGAATTTTCAGCACCGTCAATACCTTGCTTTCTCTCCCTCAATCATTATCTCTCCCTCTCCCTATTCCTTCCTCTCTATCTCCCTCCTTCACTTGTTCACTCTCTTTCCTCCCTCCCTTTCCCACTCTCTCCATATCCCTCTACCTATCTCTCTATCCCTCCCTCTCTCTATCTCTTCCCACTCCCACACTCATTCACCATCTCCATGTTTCTCACTCTCTCCCCCCCTTTCTGTCCATCTTTCTCTCCCAATCCCTATCTTCCCCACTCTCCCCTCACTCACTCTCTCCCTCCCTATACTTATGAATCTCCCTTCCCGTTGCTCTCTCTCTCTCTCTCTCTCTCTCTCTCTCTCTCTCTCTCAATCTCTCCCTCTCCCTCCCTTTCTCACTCTCACTCTCTCCCTCCCTTTCTATGCCCCCTCTCTCACTCCCTCTCCCTCTCTCTTCCACATGCTCACTTTCTCTCCATATTCCTCTCACTTTCCATCACTTTACCCCTTTCCCTCTCTCTCTCTCTCTTTCCTTCTCCATGTTCCTTCCCCTCTCCCTCTCTCTCCCTCCCTTACTTACACTCTTTATCCCTCTCCATATCCCTCTCTCTTTTCCTCTCTCTCTCCCCCTCCCACTATAACTCTCCCTATTACTCATTGTCTCTCTCTCCCCCCCCCTCTCCCTCTCTCTCTCTCTCGCTCTCCCATCCCTCTTTCTCACTATCCATTATCTCTCTCTCTCTCTATCTCACTTCCCCCTCTCCCTATCACTTCCTATCTCTCTCTCCTCCTATCCCACTCTCTCCCTATATCTCTTCTCCTCTCACTCCCTCCCTCTATCTCCCCTCTCCTTCTCTCCCTTGCTCTTTTCACTCCATCAGTCACTCTCCCTCTCCCAATCTCTCCATTTCTCTCTCTTTCGCCTCTTGCTCCTACTCTCTCTTTCTCTTGCTATTCCTCTCTCTTGTTTTTTTCTCACTCTTTCTCACTCACATTTTCTCTCCCTCTCTCTATTTCTCTCTTTCCCCTTCTCTTGCTCACTCACTCTTTCTCTCCCTCCTTATCTCCCTTCCTCCCTATCTCCCCCCTTTCTCTCTCTCTCTCTCTCTCTCTCTCTCTCTCTCTCTCTCTCTCTCTCTCTCCCTCCCTTTCTCTCTCTCTCCATTTCTTGCTATCTCTCTCCCTATTCCCCCTCGCTTTATCTCCCTCCCTCTAACTCACTCTCTCTCTCCATCTTCATGCCTCTCTCTCTCTCATCCCTCTTCCTCTCTCTTTCTCTCTAGCTCTTTCTCTACCCCAATCCATCTCTCTCCCACTTTCTCTCTGTCCTTCTATTTCCCTCACTCACCCACCCTTTCTCGCTCTTTCTCTCTCTCCCCCTCTCACTTTCTCTCCCACTCTCTCCCTTCCCACTCCCTCACTCACTCTCCATCTCTCTCTCCATCCTCTCACTTGCTATCTCCCTCTCTCTACCTTGCACCCCCCATTATCCATATCCCTCTCCCCCTCTCACTCACCCTCTTTCTACCCCTATCCCTCTCCACTCCTTCTTCATCATTCCCCTTCTCGCTCTCCTTCTCCACCCTTTCTCCTTCTCTCCCATTCTCTCCCTCCCTCTCTACATCTTCCTCTCCCTCCCTCTCTTTCTCTATCTATCTCTCTCTTCTTCTATTCATCTTGCCCAACCTTATCCATCTCCATCTCCTTATTTTTTCCCTTCTCTCTCCCTCGCTCACTCCACCCCTCTTTCTCATTATGTCTCAATCTCTGTCTCCCTCTCCATGAATCTTTCTCGCTCTCATCCCTCCTCCTCACTTACTCTATATTTATGTCACCCTCGCCCCTCTTCCCTTACTTTATATGTATGTCACCCTCATCCCTGCCCCCCCTCTCTCTCATTCTCTTTCTCTACCCTTTGCCCATTGCCTCTTACTTTCTCTCTCTCTCACTCACCCACCCTTTCTCATTCTTTCTTTCTCTCCCCGTCTCTCTTCCCACTCCCTCACTCTCTCTCCCTCCCTATCTCTCTTAGTCTCCTTCGACCTCTCAATCACTCTCTCCCCTTCTCCCTCTCCACCCCTTCGCCCTTTCTCCCTCTCTGTCTTTGCTCCTTCTCCTTATCTCACACTGTCTCCATCCTTCTCTCCTAGCACAACCCCCACTTGCTCTCACTCTCTCTCCTGTCCCTCTTTCTCTCTTGTCTTCTATTTCTCTTGCCCCACCATCTCTATCTCTATGTCACTACTTTTCTCCTTCTCTCACTTTATCTGTCTTTTCTTCTATCTCTCTTGCCTCGCCATCTCCATATATATGTTTATATTTTTCTCCTTCTCTCTGTCTCCCTCACTCCACCCCTCTCTCATTATGTAACCCACTCTCTCCCCTTCCAGTTTTTTCTTTATCTCCCTACCTCTCTCCTTCTCTCTCTCTCTCCCTTCTCACTCTCCCACTCTGAGACCCCTCACTATATTTCTCTATCCCTCCCTCGTCTCTCAATCATTCTTTCATCACAAGCCTTCACTCTGTCTCCCTCCCACCTTCTGTCATTCTTTCTCTTTCCCATCACTCCCTCCCCTCATTCACACAATCTCTCTCCTCCATCTCCCAATCTCGTTCTCTCCTCCCTCTCCTTTAGTCCCTACTTCACAATAGGTTCCCTCCAACATTGCCCCCCCTTCAATCACTTCATGACAACATCTAATCAAATCATCTTATTATTTAAAAAACAATCGACATTTCAGCATTGAAAAATACACATTAAACATATAAATATGTATAATAAGAAAAGTTATACTCCACACAAATAGACACTTAAAAAAAATATAATTGTCAGCATTATTTAATCTAATAAACATAGCCATGCTATTTAAGAAACAAAACACAACACCATCATGTCATTTAAAAACCAAAAACATGTCATTTAATAAACAAAGACATAGTCATAATTATCATATTATTTAACAAACACAATCCTAACAAAAACATCTTAACAATTAAAAATCAATAATTATCATATTATATACAAGGCACAATCATTATATTATCTAACAAATAGTAAACATATTACCATATAAAATATGCAAAAGAAGAAAATACATACATAAACACATATACATATAATGAAAAGGATTATCTCATCTTACAACACAATTATCTCATCTAATTAGGTAAAACATATCTAATCAGCTAATTTTTGTAGTGCTAGTCTAAAAACGATGGAACATCCTTCCTTTTGGGACATTTAGATATAACATAATTATACTACATAAAACCATAAAAATTGTGTTATAATGGTGAAATGAATTTGTCTTCACCTTCACAAAATTCTAATCTTCTTTTAAAACATGTTAAAAGAGGCACCTTGGTTGTAAAGATGGGAATGAATACTCTATATAGTAACCATAAATGGAAAAAAAAAAATAACACGCAATGCCTTGGTAAAGATTATGGCATATGACCACCAATAAATGGTTAAAAGATCCTTAAAGAAAACCAAAATAAAGAAGAAAACAAAATAATTGTATTAAATGTTTTTATTTAGATATTTCCCTAAATATTAAAAAGAATTATTTTTCTAGATTGATTTTTTTGAAAATCAAGGTTATACCTAAAACAAATTTCTAGAATTTGTTAATCAAATATATGTAGCTTCCAATCCAAATTCTCACTGTTAACTAAATTTTCAAAATTTATTGATAAACTTATTTACTATCTCTATTCGTTATTAAAAATTAAAAATCATAAAAGACTAAATTTATTTCTACACCAAACAAACAAATAAATAAATTAAATTATTAAATTTAATGTATTTTTTCTATAATTATTATTAATTTAAAACATTGTCATACCCTAGAAGTGAACAAAGTTAACATCATACAAGGTAGTATAATATAGATGGAAAATATGTATTGAAGATTGCAAATAAAATATAGTTAAAGTGCAGAAAGAAGAAATAGAAAAATCAGGCACTATTTTAGGTTGTCTATTTTAAACTTGACAATTAAATATAAATTAAAATAGGGATTATGTTGACAAAATTATGGGAGTAGTCATGAAGAATCTCTTGTCGATTGAGGGCATCCGTAAACAAGGTGGTTGGATGCAAGCCAATGAACATGCAAATACTAGTGAAGAGAAATTGAACATATCATATAGCTTTCACACATCATGATTTAGTGAACAATACAGATAGAAATGACTCACAAGCCTTGTGATAATGAAGATAAATTGTATATAGCGTGTAGCTTTTCTACATCATGATATAGAAAAAAGTGTGTGAGCAATGACTAACAGGGCTTATGATAATGATATATAGAGGGAAAATAATTATTATGTAAGGGTATTTAGCTTGTTATAGTAAACATGATGAGACAATCTTTGAAACTGATAGGTTATGGATTAAAAAAATTTACTCAACTGTCCATGGCAGCGAGCTTGCTTGCTAAGTAGTTGGTCATGTGTTAACTCCTTAGTTTCGACATTTCAAAACAAGGAATTCATATTGGTCATTTAAAATTCTAGGTAATCGTTGACTTTCCTACATATTCCTCTCTCATTCAGTTACAAAGACTTCAAAGGAAAGCTAACTTCCTCAGGAGGTTCATCCCTAACTGTGTTGAACTAACCAAAAGATTTACATTCTTACTAAAAAAAGGGATTCCCTTCCATTGGGATGTCGCGGCACATAAAGTGTTTAATTCCTTGAAAGATGTACTAGTTCAAGATCTCCCTTATATCCCCCTGACGATCAATGCCACTATTTCATGTATCTTGCTGTTGCCATCTATACTATAGCTGCTATGGCATTGGTCCAAGAAGAACGATATGGGGATTGAACATCCCATTTATTATTTGAGTCAAAACCTCAACGATACTGAGATCTGGTATACTCATGTAGAAAAGTTAGCTTTGGTGGTCATTCAAGCTATCCATATATTTCACCATTACACATTTCTTTGGAAAAATACAGTCATTTCGGATTGCAGCCCTATGAATACATATTGTCAAGTCAATTTCTAGGGGGAAAATACTCTAAGTAGATCATTATTCTCCCATAGTTTGACCTGGAATTCATCAAATCCAAGTCGAAGAAATCCTTGGTTTTTGCCAAGCTAATGTGCAATCCTCCTTCCCTTGACGTTGAATCTACATCTGTATATTCCATGCTATATGAGTCATTGTTTCTCATCTTGTAATTTGACCCATGGTATTGAGATTTTTTTATCTCTCTCAAGACCCAAACTTTCAAACCTAATACCTCTCGCTTAGAGCAGTGATGTATCCAGTACTAATCCAAAAATTATGTGATTATCAGTGACACCCTTTACCTTTGTGGTATCGATATGATTTTAGAGAGGTGCCTCAGTGTCTAGGATGCCAAAAAAGTCCTCAATGAATGCCACTTGGGGTGTGCGGTGGACATTTATCTGGTTACACTACCGTGCAAAAGATCTTACACGTTGGTTACTTTTAGCCCACCATTTTCCATGATTGTATCCTTGCAGTGCAGAAGTGTCATGCGTGCCAGTTCTATGATTGTAAAATTGGTGCTCCGCGTGCTCCATTGCATCTCGTTGTTGCTCTTGGTACCTTTTCGAAATGTGGTATTGGCTTTATGAAATGTGAGCCTCACTCGGTCGGGGGGCATGACTCTATTTTTTTTGTTGTTGACTACTTTACTAAGTAGACCAGAGCAATGCCTACATTTAACAACACTAGTGAAACGAATGTGTACCTTTTTCTCAACCACGTTATTGTTAGGTTTTGTGTTCCACATGAAATAGTAACAGCTCGCAAGAAGCATTTTTGAAATTATATCATGACCAAATTAGCTGCTAAATTGAGACTTTCACATGAAAATTCCACTCCCTATTATCGTGAAGCTAATGGACAAGTTGAAGCTATTAAAAAGTTTATTAATACTGTGGTTCAACACATGATAGGGGTCCATTAATTAGAATGGCACTAGCTTCAATATGCTACCTTATGGGCATACCAAACCTCAGTTAGGGTTGCTACCAGATCCACACCATTCCACTTGGTTTATGGTTTAGAAGTGATCCTCCCCATCAAATGTGAAATTACATCACTAAAACTAGCTATCGATCCTCTTCCTGCTACTTCCATAGAGGAGGAGCGTCTTTTATATCTAACTCATTTGGATGAAACTCGATGCAATGCCACATTAGCCAATGAATCCCATAAAGGACACATCAAAGCACAATATGACAAAAGTATCAAGCCTAGAGTCTTTTCAAAAGGAGATCTAGTTCTTTTATATGACCAAGAGGTTGATAAGTTAGGTCTAGGAAAGTTCTACCCTATGTGGTTGGGCCCATACATTGTTAAGTGCGTCCTTATAAAAGGGGCCCATGAGTTAGTAGTACTCGATGGATTTCCACTAGCATAGCCTAGAAATGGCTTGTACCTCAAAAAATACTATGTTTGATCCCCTTCCCCACACTCGCCACCCTTTCCCCCTTTCTCTCTCTCTCTCCACCTCTCCCTCCTTCTCCCCCTCTCTCCACACACTCTCTCTCTCCCCCCTATATCTCTCTTCCCCTTCCTCTCCCTCTCTCACTCCCTCCACCTATCTCCCCCACTCCCTCTCTCTCCCCCTCTATGCTTCCCCCTCTCTCTCTCCCTCCCCTTTTCCATCTCTCTCTCACTCTCTCTGTTCCCCTTCCTCCACCTCTCCCTCTCCCCCTCTAACTCCACTCTCTCTATCCCCCTCTCTCCCTCTTCCCCCCTCTCCCCGCTTCTCGCCTCTACTCTTCCCATCCTGCTCCACTCCCCCCACTCCCCCTCTCCCCTCTTTCTCTCTCCCTCTTTCTACTCTCCCCCTTCCTCCCCCTCTCTCTCCCTCTCCATTTGTCCCTCTCTCTCTCCCCCTCATCTCCCTCTCTCTCCCCCTCTCGCTCTCTCTCTATATCTATCTTTCTCTCTCCTTCCCTCCCTCCTTTCTCCTCTCTTCTCCCTCCCCCTCCTCTTATCCCTTCCTCCCTCTCCTCCTTTCCTCCCCCTCTCTTCTTTATCCATGTCTCTCCCCTCCTCTCTCTCCCTCTCCCCCTCTCTCTCTTCCTTCCCTCCTTCCTCTCTCCTTCCCCTCCTTCTTATCCATGTATCTCCCTCCCTGTCACCTCCTCTCTCTCTCCCCTTACCCCTCTTTCCCTCTCCCTCTCCCCTCTCCTCCTCCCTCTCCACCCCTCTCTTCTCTCCCTCTTCTCTCTTGGCCCCCCTTTCACTCTTGCTCTCTTCCTCCCTCTCTCTCTCTCTCACTCTTGCCTCTCTTCTCCTCTTCGTGCCCCTCCCCATCCTCACTCCCCCACCACTTCTCTCTCCTGCTTCACCCCACCCATCTCTCCTGCCCCACCGCCAACCCCTCTCTCTATCCCCTCCTCTCTCTCCTCCTCCGTGCTCCCTCTCTCTGCTCTGTTCCCTCCTCTCTCTCTCTTCTCTCTCTCTCTCTCTCTCTCTCTCTCTCTCTTTCTCTCCCTCTTCACCCCCCCTCTCTCCCCGTCTGTCTCCCTCCCTCCATCCATCTCTCTCACCGTTTGCCTCCCTCTATCTCGCTGGCTCTATCTCCCCATCCCCCTTCTCTCTCCCACTCGCTCCCTATCACTCCCTCCCTCTCTCTCCCCCTATCACTCCCTTCCCACCATCTCTCTCCCTTCGCCCCCATCTCCCACCCTCTCTACCTCCCCCTCTTCCAAACCCTCTCCCCCCTCCCTTCTCCTCTCCCCCTCTCCCACCCTTCCTCCCCTCTCCCTCCCTCTAACCCTCCCCCCTTACCCTCCCTCTCTCCCTCTCCTAAATCCCTCTCTCCCACTGCTCTTCGCCTTCCCCTTCCCCTCACACCCTCTCTCTCTCTCAACCCCCCTGGTCGCCCCCTCTCTCGGATATCTCCCCTTTCCCCCTTCTAGTGAAACCATACCACTCTCTCCCCCCAACCTCTCCTCTCTCCCTCTGCATCTCCTCTCCCTATCCCCCTCTCTCCCCCAACCACTCTTCCCTCCCACTCCCCCCCAAAGATCTCTCCTTCCCTCCTCTCTTCCCCCCCTCTCTCTCCCTCACCTCTTGTCTCTCTCTCCCTCCCTATCTTTCTCCCCCTTCCTCCCCCTCTATCTCTCCCTTTCTATCTCTTGCCCTCCCCCTCTCTCTCCCTTCTCTTCTCCCCTCCCTTTCCCTGCCTCTTCCTCCCCCTCTCTTTTCTCTCCTTCGCTCCCTCTTCCCCTCTCCCTCTCTCTCTTCCTCTGTCCATCTCTCTCCTTCTGCCTCTGCTCCCTCACTCCTCTTTCCCTCTCTATCCCACCCTTTCGCTCCCTACCTCTATCTCCCACTCCTCTCTCCCTCTCCTACCTCCCTCCTCTCCCCATCTCCCGCTCCCCCTCTCATGCCCTCTCCTACTCTCCATCCTCCTCCCCCTTCCTCTCTCTCTCCCACGCCATCCCCTCCTCATCCCTCTTCGTCATCTTCTCTCCCCTCTCCCCTCTCGTTGTTCTCTTCTTCTTCCCCTCACCCCTCTCCTCTCGCCCATTACCTCCCCTGCCAACTATTTCTCCCTCTCCCTCTCCCCCTACCCCTCTCTCCTGCTTTCCTCTCACCTCGCCCCCCCCCGTCATTTCTTTCTTTCCTACTCTCTTCTTCCTCTTTCTCCGGTGTGACCTCCCTTCTCCCTCCCTCCTCCTCATCCCCTTCTCCCTCTTTCCCCCTTCCCTCCTCTCGCTCTCTTCCTCCCCTCTCTTGCTCTCTCCCCCCTGCCCTCCTCTCTCCCCCACCCTTTCTCTCTCTCCCCTATCCCCCCTCTCTCCCCTTTTCCCTCCCTCTCTCTGAATCTCTCTCTCTCTCTCCCTCTAACTCTCCACCTCCCACTCACTGCTCCTCTCCCTCTATCCCTCTCTCTT